>JAVSCE010018212.1:0-54211 GCA_032199065.1 Smutsia gigantea | reverse complement strand
AAGCATGCAGAGGGAAAGAAGCCAGACACAGAAGGTACCATCTCTTAAGATTCTGTTCACATGAACTGTCCAGAACAAGCAAACACCTAGAGCAGATTAGGGGCTGGTGGAGGGATAATCGGTAATGGATGTGAATTTCTTTTTGGGACAATGAAAATGTCTTAAAATTAGACGGTGATTGTACAATTCTGTGAATATGCTAAAAGCCCCTGAATTGCATTATTTATTTTGGGGTGTGAGTTATAGCTCAATGAAACTGTTTGTAAAAGCTGAGATAACATGGGAGGAGTGTCTGGGCTCGTCACCCTGACCTGTTAAGCTGTCCATCCGCAGACCTTTCCAGAGCAGCTTACCTGAGTGGCCCTGGGTGAGATGTGGTCAGAGGCTCTGGGTCTGAGGTGGCAGCGACCACCCTGGCCTTCTGAGTCCTGGGTCCCTCAGGTGGGGGCAGCCAAGAGCTGCTTGTTAACCCCACCTGCTCAGCCAGAGAGACCTCCCTCGTTGCTGGCTTCTGGGGAGGTCCTGTCACTTTGGTCCTCCCAGTGGGGACACCCCTTGGAATTCCATGGTTCTCCCCAACCAGTGTGTTCCCAGGGCCCAGGTGGGGCTCCCCAGCATCTGACTCCCTACAGGTGTGGGCTGGTCTCTCCCAAGCCAGTTCTTCCCAGCCCTATGGAGCTGGTGTGCCTGGGAGTGGGGGACACCCATGGAGCCCTGAGCCTGAGCCAGCAGAGCAGAGATCAGGGAGCCACCACCTGTCATAACTCACTTGGCCCAGAGCTGGGACCCCTGTGTGGCCCTTAAACTGAGTAAACCAACAGGCTTGGTCCATGTGTGTTCTGATTTAGTGAGTCACCTCCAATCCTTTTTGCAGGAGAAGAGTAATTCATAAGAAAAGAATTCAAGAGACATAGGCATCCCTATGTTTATTGCAGTACTATTTACAATAGCCAAGAAATGGAAGCAACCTAAGTGTCCATCAGTAGATGAGTGGATAAAGAAGATGTAGTACATATACGCAATGGAATATTATTCAGCCATAAGAAGAAAACAAATCCTACCATTTGCAACAACATGGATGGAGCTAGAGGGTATTATGCTCAGTGAAATAAGCCAAGCCAAAAAAGACAAATATCAAATGATTTCACTCATCTGTGGAGTATAAGAACAAAGAAAAAACTGAAGGAACAAAACAGCAGCAGACTCACAGAACCCAAGAATGGACTAACAGTTATCAAAGGGAGGGATAAGGGGGAAAAAGGGGCATTACAATTAGCAGACATAATGTAGGGGGGCACGGGGAAGGCAGTGCAGCACAGAGAAGACAAAGAGTGATTCTATAGTATCTTACTACGCTGATGGACAGTGACTGTAATGGGATATGATGTTGTGCGGACTTGATAATGGGAGGAGTCTAGTAACCATAATGTTGCTCATGTAATTGTAGATTAATGATACCAAAAAAAAAAGGAATTCAAATTTCCATTTCCCGCGGGGTCATAAAGGGGCCCTGCACGAGCAGATTTCCACCCACCCAAAGCTTGGAAGACTGCACCTCCGCCCCCAGCTGTCTCCTGGGCTCCTGTCAGCCTGGCGGGGCCAGGCTCAGGACTCAGTCCTGGCAGTGGAGGCACGGAGGCACCTAGTGCCCAGGGCCCCTGGGACAGTGTCCTGGGGCTGCTAGCATTGTAGACAGAGTATAAGGGCACCCTAGCAACTTTATTATTTAATAGCCAGCTTAAAAATAGAATGTATTTTAGAGAACCTTTGAACCTCCTGAAGTTCAAAAACAAGATCTGTGGTTTAAAAGCCCACCTGTTAGGTGGGCGGAGCTGTGCACAGCGCTCTCGACGCCCACCGCCACCCTTCCCTCTGGAGCAGCCAGTCAGTGCCCAGGGCTGTGTTCCCAGCCTGTCATTGTGGATACAGTACTTGGTGGGGAGTTTGGAGAATTCATTTTGCTTCTGAAAACTCTCCCCTAGATGCTCAGCTATCTCCAGGCATTGTGTCTGGTTGCATGACTGGTGCCCAGCTGTTCCCCCTGGAAGCAGGTGTCCCAGCCCACCAGAGACACCTCATCCTCACTCAGCCAACCCAGCCTCCTCTCAGGTCGGGGCTGCTTCTCGGGAGGGGTGGTGTCTCCAGGCAAGACTAGAGCCAGGTCATAAAGGGGCCCCACACCATGCCCCAGGGGGCAGGGCCTCCACCCTCAGGTCTCCTGAGCAGCTCCTCAGGTGCCCTGGGAACGGCCAGCAGTGGGGAGCTGCCCCTCCAGGCTGCTGAGGCTCCCGCTGTGAGTGGGACCAACTCGGCTGGGAGCGAGAGCACTGTGGGTGCAGGGCACTGTGGTGTCCCAGCGGGCCCTCAAATCTAAAGCTCTCGGCACTAATGTAGTAGGTCAGCCAGGAAGCCGCAGAGGCCTGGGTTTGCCTCAGGTGGGTCCACGGTCAGCTTTGCAAAAGGTTCTTATACAACATCATTTTGGATGACACTGGTTACAGTGATAAAAGTATTTTAAAGAAAATTTAGTGAAGCTCCAAACTCCATCTCTGAATTTACATATGACTCTCTTGTTGGAGATGAGAGTTCATCATTTCGTTTAGCTTGAATTACTGGATCCTAGATTTAATTACACTTTGCATCTCTGAAACCTCCAGCCCGGTGGTTGCGCCTGACCCCACCTGGGGCTGCATGCAGGGGCGCCCTCGGTGTCCACTGCCTGGGTTCCCCAGGGCTCTGTGCAGTAAAGCTTCAGGGGTCCCCTCAGCAGCAGCAGGAATCCAGACAGGCTGTCGGCAGAGACTGTGGGCTGCTTCCGGGGCTGGTAGTCTCAGGAGCAACGTCGTTACTTGGCATCTAATTTCTTTGCCAGCTGCTCGCACCACATTGTTTGTATTTATAGTGATGATGACGCTAGGTGAGGACTGTTGGCTGCCATGCCCGGGCAGCATGCCAGGCACTCCGTGTGCTTTAAGACCACTTTGCAGATGAGAAACTGAGAAACGCGTTAAGTGACTTGCGCACGGTTGCTTCCGAGAGAGTGGCTGAGCCTGATTTGAGCCTGGACCCATCCTGGACCCATGCCCAGCTCGTATCCTCTAAATTCCAGGCCTCCCTGGCCCCTCTTGCCATCTGGCGTGCAGACACTTCCCGATGCTGTAGACGGCCTTGATTCCTTTAAACTCAGTATCACAATGTCTTGTTCTGTTATTATTCACAGAGATAAAACATTTATCAGCATGAATCACCAACACCCTCAGCTTTTCCCGGGTGAGTAGCAGTTCTGTTGCAAAGGGCAGTGCCCTTGAGGTAGTAGCAGGGCTCACAGTGGCCTGGCTGGTCCCACACAACTGAGGACAGACCACCTGTGGCTCCAGGTCAGACAGGAGGCTGGCAAGCGGGTCCTGTGGTTCAGCACCCGTCCTCTGGTCTGCAGCCCAGGATGCGCCAGCCTCCTGGAGGACGGCCTCCCTGGGCACACAGAGCTGACATGTTTCCATGTGCACTGGTCCACTGTGGGCACGTGAACCTGGACCTTGAGCCACTGATCCTGAGGCTGGTGGGACCCACCTACTCAGGCTCAGGGCATGAGGTGCCAGCCTGATGTCCTCTCTGTGCTGTGCTTGCTCTTATCACCCAGCAGGAGCAAGGAGGGAAACTGAGTCATGGAAAAAGGCGTTCTTTCAGGTAGGCTGAGTGACAGGTGGTACTCCTTACTGGACATGGGATCCTGGATGGATTTACAAACCTATTTGAGCCTGAGTTCCCTCTCCAGTTTGGGGAATAGCCCTGCCTCTTTTGGGGGGGTGTTGGACTGTGGGTGTCAGATGATGCACACACAGCTCTTGGAGATGATCTGTGATTAAACTGTCCCCGAGCTGTGCCCAGCAATACCCAAGGCCACCTGGTCTGGCTAGCCTCCCCGAGTCCCGGGAGAAAGCAGCTGGTCATGTCAGGGGGCTCCCTGACCACTGCCAGGCAGGTGGAGGGTATCATGTGGGTGGTGGTACACCCAGGGCTCAGCTCTGCACCTAGGTCTGAAGGCCACAGGGAGGGCAGGTCCCTGAGAGCAGGGGTGGGGGCACTCACCAGGAACTGTTACCAGCAGGGGGACACAGCCCCTGCCAGCCCCTCCTGCTGTCCAGCACGCTGTCTGCAGCCCCCCGGGCAGAGGAGGCAGGCAGTGGAGCAGGGGCTGGGTGCAGGAGTAACCAGCCGCCAGCCTTTGGTGGGCTGGGCTGGGGATGCTGCACCATGTGATGGCAGGACCGTGTCTGTCTGGGGCACTGCTGCTGAGGGGTGGCTGGGCTGCACTCATGTGGACAAGGTCAGCTCTGTGGCCATGGGTCATGGCTGCCCAGGCATGCCAGAGCTCAGTGGGGACAGAAGGGCGGTGGAGACCTGAGGAGGGCCTGGCCAAACAACAGGCAGGGAGGGTTCCAGCCCTGGGGACCAGTGGCAAGTGGGTCTCCTTGTCATTCCAGCGTGGCCTGGGGGCTTCTGTGCCTGCCCAGGGCCTGAGGATCAGCTGGCTGTGGGGAACCCCTGGCAGTGTGTGTGGGGGGGGGCAGCTGTGTTCACAGTGCCAGGACCTGAGGCTTTCCTCCGGTTTCTCTGCTCAGATTCCTGTTGTTGCTGTGGTGAGTCTGAGGCTTTACTGCAAAGCTGGTCCAAGACAGGCCCAGGGGCCAGGCTGGCATCTCAGCAGCCAGCCCTCCCTCTGAGCCCCCCCTGGTGCTGTCCCAGCAGAGCCCCCCTGGGGACCCATGAAGATCCAGAAGCCTCTCTGCAGAGGATTGGGGTGGTGGGGGCACGTGGAAGCCAGCCTCTGGAACCCAGCTCGTGTCCTGGGGCAGCTGTTGGGGTAGGGCAGTGGGGTCAGGGACTCCCCACACGCTCCTTGGGCTGCACCCCATGTCTGGGCTTAGCCTGAGGGGGCGCTTGTCCTTTGGGCCTGGCCTTGCCTGTCCTGTCCGGGGCTTGGCTAAAACCCTGCTGCTGCCCCAGACTGAACATGCCCCATCCTCCTGAGCAAACCCGCTGCAGGATTTACTCCCTGTCTGGAGAATGAGGTGGGGAAGGGACCCCACCCTCTCACTCTCACCCCTCCTCTTTCCCCAGGGTGGGCTCCTGGCCCCTGCTGTCCAGCAGTGCCACCTTGGCCATTAGCTGACCACAAGTAGCAGGCTCCCTGCAGGAGTCGGGGGTACCTCATGGGCCACCCCAGAGCCTCTGCGTGACACTGGGCTGACGTTCATGCACTCTCTGTCTCTGCCCACCTACTGCTTCCTCCCCTCCACCAGCCGCTGCCGCCCCATGGACAGGACTTCAAGTGAACAGGCAATTTCATCAACTTCACAGAACCAGCTCTGATTGACCAGCTTTGCCCTTCGGGCTTCCCAGTCCTGTTCTGTTTGTTTTCTCCCGCTTCCCTTGGGGCTCCTGGGCAGGCTCTCTACCTGCCTAAGCCACAGGCTTTCTCCATAAGTTCTATTTCCGTCACCTTGTAACAGTGAAAACTTTCACCGCTTTGAATTCATTTTGAGAAAACATTGACATAATGCACCAAAAAAGACATTCTACTGGCTACTAATTTAATCCCTTATGATTTTCTTTATTCCAAAAGAGGTTGAGTACTTCCTATTTATATCAATTGAACCTCTTTGTCATGGATATTTTTATTTAGGGACATTTAAATGTTTAATTAAAAATTTAATTTAAAAATGCTGTTGAATACGGCTGATTTGAGTCAAAGAGAGACACCTGGTCCTGTTTCTCAGCGTGACCTGCTGCTCCCTTACAGCTGACTGGGGGCAACCCTACCTTTGAGTTCTGCCACTCGGCCACCAGCAGGGGGACCGCCTTGCTTACTGCAGGCTGCATGCTTAGGGAAGGGAATGTGGGACCGACATTTTCTTTTGGATTCTGTTAATCACCACAAATCAAATTTTTGCCGGTTGTGCTGATTAATTTCCTGGGACCCCTGCCTGCAACTGTTGCCTCACATAGCGTCTGGGTCTCTGGGAGGGTGCAATAGATGCCATCAATGAAGATTTACTTCCCACTGCACGGGCACAGAGGGAACTTCTGATTCTAACATTGGAAATACCAGTGAAGGGGCTGGAAAGCTATCTCAGGATATAACTAAAATTTTTAAATAGCATAAACCTTTTATGTTTCAGTAAAATAAATAGCATTGCTAGGTGTTTTTTTTTTGAGCACTTCTTTTCTTCTTGTATCATTGATATACAATCACATGAGCAACACTGTGGTTACTACATTCCCCCCTATTTTCAAGTCCCCACCACATACCCCATTACAGTCACTGTCCATCAGCATAGTAAGATGCTGTAGAATCACTACCTGTCGTCTCTGTGCTATACTGTCTTCCCTGTATCCCCCCCACACTACATTATGTGTGCTAATTGTAATACCCCTTTATCCCCCTTATCCCTCCCTTCTTACCCATCTACCCATCCTCCCCAGTCCCTTTCCATTTGGTAATCTGTGAGTCTGCTGCAGTTTTGTTCCTTCAGTTTTTTCTTTGTTCTTACACTGCACAGATGAGTGAAATCATTTGATACTTGTCTTTCTTATTCGGGTTTTTTAATGTACAATATCATGTCATCTGCAAACAGAGACAGTTTGACTTCTTCCTTGCCAATCTGGATGCCTTTTATTTCCTTGTGTTGTCTGATTGCCATGGCTAGGACCTCTAGAACTATGTTGAATAAAAGTGGAGAGAGTGGGCATCCTTGTCTTGTTCCCGATCTTAAAGGAAAAGCTTTCAGCTTCTCGCTGTTAAGTATAATGTTGGCTGTGGATTTGTCATATATGGCCTTTATTATGTTGAGGTACTTTCCCTCTATACCCATTTTGTTGAGAGTTTTATCATGAATGGATGTTGAATTTTGTTGAATGCTTTTTCAGCATCTATTGTGATGATCATGTGGTTTTTGTCCTTCTTTTTGTTGATGTGGTGGATGATGTTGATGCATTTTCAAATGTTGTACCATCCTTGCATCCCTGGGATGTATCCCATTTGATCATGGTGGATGATCTTTTTGATGTATTTTTTAATTCGGTTTGCTAATATTTTGTTGAGTACTTTTGCATCTATGTTCATCAGGGATATTGGTTTGTAGTTTTCTTTTTTTGTGGTGTCTTTGCCTGGTTTTGGTATTAGAGTTATGCTGGCCTCATAGAATGAGTTTGGAAGTGTGCCGTCTTCGACTACTTTTCGGAAAACTTTAAGGAGGATGGGTATTAAGTCTTCACTAAATGTTTGATAAAATTCAGCAGTGAAACCATCTGTTGCAGGATTTCGTTCTTAGGTAGTTCTTTGATTACCAATTGAATTTTGTTGCTGGTAATTGGTCTATTCAGTTTTTCTGTTTCTTCCTGGGTCAGCCTTGGAAGGTTGTATTTTTCTAGAAAGTTGTCCATTTCTTCTAGGTTATCCAGTTTGTTACCATATAATTTTTCATGGTATTCTCTCATAATTCTTTGTATTTCTGTAGTATCCATAGTGATTTCTCCTTTCTCATTTCTCATTCTGTTTATGTGGTGTGTAGACTTTTCTTTCTTGATAAGTCTGGCTAGGGGTTTATCTATTTTGTTTATTTTCTTGAAGAACCAGCTCCTGCTTTCATTGATTTTTTCTATTATTTTATTCTTCTCAATTTTATTTATTTCTGCTTTAATATTTATTATGTCCCTCCTTCTACTGACTTTGGGTGTCACTTGTTCTTCCTTTTCTAGAGTCATTAATTGTGAGTTTAGACTGTTCATTTGGGATTGTTGTTCTTTTCCTGAGGTAGGCCTGTATTGCAGTATATTTCCCTCTTAGCACAGCCTTCTCTGCATCTCAGATTTTGCGGTACTGAATTATTGTTGTCATTTGTCTCCATGTATTGCTTGATATCTGTTTTTATTTGGTTATTGATCCATTGATTGTTTAGGGGCATGTTATTAAGCCTCCATGTGTTTGTGGGCTTTTTCATTTTCTTTGAGTAATTTATTTCTAGTTTCATACCTTTGTAATCTGAGAAGCTGGTTGGAACGATTGCAGTCCTTTTGAATTTACTGAGGTTCTTTTTGTGGCCTAGTATATGATCTATTCTTGAAAATGTTCCATGTGCACTTGAGAAGAATGTGTATCCTGTTGCTTTTGGGTGTAGAGTTCTGTAAATGTCTGTTAGGTCCATCTGTTCTAGTGTGTTGTTCAGTGCCTCTGTGTCTTTACTTATTTTCTGTCTGGTTGATCTGTCCTCTGGAGTGAGTGGTGTGTTGAAGTCTCCTAAGATGAATGAATTGCTGTCTATTTCCTCCTTTAATTCTGTTAGTATTTGTCTCACATATGCTGGTGCTCCTTTGTTGGGTGCATATATGTTTATAATGGTTGTATCTTCTTGTTGGACTGACCCCTTTAGCATTATGTAATGTCCTTCTTTATCTTTTGCTACTTTCTTCGTTTTGAAGTCTATTTTGTCTGATACAAGTACTGCAACACCTGCTTTTTTCTCCTTGTCATTTGCATAAAATATGTTTTTCCATCCTTTCACTTTTAGTCTGTGTATATCTTTGGGTTTGAAGTGAGTTTCCTGTAGGCAGCATATAGATGGGTCTTGCTTTTTTATCCATTCTGTTAATCTGTGTCTTTTGATTGGTGCATTCAGTCCATTTACATTTAGGGTGATTATCGGTAGATATGTACTTATTACCATTGCTGGCTTTAGACTCATAGTTACCAAAGTTTCAAGGGTTGCTTCTTTACTATCTAACAATGTAACTTAAGTTTCTTGTTATGTTATTGTGAACACAGTCTGATGTTTCTTTCTCTCTCTCCCTTCTTATTCTTCCTCCTCCATTCTTTATATACTAGGTGTTTTATTCTTTGCCTTTAGTTAGTGTTTGGATGTTCTGCTTTGTTTGCTATAATTTTATTTTCTCTGGTGACATCTTTTTAGCCTTAGGAGTGCTTCTCTCTATAGCCGTTCCTTTAAGATGTCCTGTAGAGGTGGTTTATAGGAGGCAAATTCTCTCAGCTTTTGCTTGTCTGGAAATTGTTTAATCCCTCTGTCATATTTAAATGATAATCATGCTGGATGAAATATTCTTGGTTCGAGGCCCTCTGTTTCATTACGTTAAATATATCATGCCATTCTCTTCTGGCGTGTAAGGTTTCTGTTGAGAAGTCTGATGATAGTCTGATGGGTTTTCCTTTGTAGGTGATCTTTTTTCACTCTCTAGCTGCCTTTAATACTCTATCCTTATCTTTGATCTTTGCCATTTTAATTATTATGTGTCTTGGTGCTGTCTTCCTTCGGTCCCTTTTGTTGGGAGATCTGTGGGTTTCCGTCGACTGTGAGACCATTTCCTTCCCTAGCATGGGGAAGTTTTCAGCAATTATTTCTTCAAAGACACTTTCTATCCCTTTTTCTCTCTTCTTCTTCTTCTGGTACTCCTTTAATGCAAATATTGTTCCATTTGGATTGGTCACACAATTCTTTCAATATTCTTTTATTCCTAGAGATCCTTTTATCTCTCTCTGCCTCAGCTGCTCTGTATTCCTGTTCTCTGATTTCTATTCCATTAACAGTCTCTTGCATCTCATCTAGTCTGCTGCTAAGCCTGTCAATGACTTGTCTCATTTCTGCATTGTCTTTCCTGACTTTCCTCACTTCCCCCCTCAGCTGTTGCATATTTCTCTGTAGGTCCATCAGCATGCTTATGACTTTTATTCTGAATTCTTTTTCAGGAAGATTGTGCATTTCCATCTCTTCAGGCTCCCTCTCTGGTGTTGTCTGTGTCTGGGTGAGCTTTGTCTCTACCATATTCCTCTGTCTTTTCATGGCGATAGAAGTGGTCGCTGGTAGATGCCACGTATGTCAGCTGGGCTCTTTAAGACTTAAAAGAAAAAAAAGAAAGAAAGAAAAGAAAGGAAAAAAAAATGCCCACTGGGAGTAGGTTCTGTAAGGATGCTGTAGGTGGCGCTGATTCCCCACTGTTCTGCAGCCATAGGTGCACAGTTCCGCAAGGCCGATTGTAGCTCTTGCCGGGGCCGGAACGAATGGGAGGCTTTTGTTCTCTTTGTCAAGTCTCAGTGCCACTACTTTTTCCCAGTTGCCAGCCAAGGGGTCCGAAATTCCTCAGGACTCCCTGCCTGCTGGGCTGAGCGTGCTGGGACAATTGTGTTCCTCCGTTGGGCCCCTTCCTGTGTAAGACCGGCAAAAAAAGCGTGCGCTTTTCTTTTGTCCTGGGGAGCCTTCTGCAAGGACCTGGGTGTGTTCCCAGCTCAAAACCTGCACCTTATGCCTCTCCAATATCCCATCCACCATGCGATGTGTGTCAGTGCTCCTGGCACAGATCACCCGGGCTGGTTATTTCGCGGGCCTGTACTTCCACTCCCTTCTGGCTCTGAATCCTCTCCTCCCACCAGTGCACTGGGGTGGCAGAGTGCTCGGGTTCTGCCTGGACATGGCTCCGTATCTTACCCGCCTCGCGGGGTGCCAAGTCCTCTCAGGTGCAGATGGACTCTGTGCGCTGCCCTGTGTATTCTGGTCTCTCTTTTAGGAATAGTTGAATTTGCTGTATTTTCATAGATATATATGGTTTTGGGAGGAGATTTCTGCTGCCTTGCTCATGCCACCATCTTCCCGGAACTCTCGCTTTACTTTATTCTTTTTTCTTTTTGCTCCTCAGACTTGATAATTTTAAATATTCATTCAAGGTCACTGATTCTTTCTTCTTCCTATTTGAGTTTGCTGTTGAACCCTTTTTTCAATTCAGTTATTGTATCTTTCAGCTCAAGTTTTTAAATAATTTCCATCTCTCTTTTATTCTTATTTTTTTCATACATTATTTTGCTGATTTCCTTTATGTCTTTCTGTGTTTTCCTTTAACTGTTTGGGCACATTTAAGACAGTTGTTTTAAAGTCTTTGGTACATCAAATGCCTGTGTTTCTTCAGGGATGGTTTCTGCCATTTTATTTTCTTCCTTTGACTTGGGCATGTTTTCCTGTTTTTTATAAGACTTATTATTTTTCTGTTGAAAATTGAACATTTGAATAAACAGTCATCTCTCCCAGTCTTTGTGAACTGGTTCTGTACTAAGGTGGACCTTCATTAATTAGCAGGGCAGGTTGTGAATTTTGGGATTAACCCAGGGTGAACACAATCTTCTCTGGTCTTTTGTGGGCATGCTTCTGGCCCTGTGTGTGTGCTTTTCACAATTCTTCCAAATACACGGCTGCTTTTACTATCTTTTAATTTCTCAAAGAGTCTCTCCCCAGCGTCTTCTTGTGGCCTTAGATGTCTCATTGTATTCTTCCAACCATATTCTATGCCCCAGGCATTGGCAGATCTGTAGTCCTTCAGCTTTCAGGAGCCATATATACTATGAATTTTTCATGGCTTTTCATAGTTTGAGATTTGAGTGAGGCAAAACAGAGAGCCATCCCCCAAACATTTCTCCTATAAGTCAGAATGTTGCAAATAAGGTCTGTTCTGTTTCCTCTAGTTGGAGGGAGGGAATTAGGAGCTGGTCTCTCTCTTTCTTCAGACTGTGCTGTGTTACACTGGGGATGTAGGGGGGCAAGGGCAAATAAAAATGCCATGAAATTTCCTAATGTTTTGATTGTGTCTTTTTCTTAATTGGTTGCTGTAAACCATTGACTGTTTTTCAGATCTATCACATTATTTTAGCCAGCCTCTAGTTGTTTTTCAAACATTTCTGTGGGGGAATGTGGACCCATAGTTTCCTAGTCTGCTTTCTTATTGATGTCTCTCTTAGAAATGACTTCTTGTGTTCACTTTTGTCCTTCCTTATTGGCCATCACTTCCACCCCTAGCATCCTTGCTTTTACTTCCTCCACCTATTAGTTTAATATAATGGTGAATAATATGGGGTCCAGAGTCAGTCAGACATTGCCTTGAACCAAGGTGTTTCACTTACTCAAGATGTCACAATGTCATTAAGCCTCAGTTTTCTCATTTGTAAGATGAGTGTGTAATAGTATCAATGTTACTTCCTTTTCATGTAATAATGTCCTTAATGCATAATCCAAGCATACTTTAGGTTAGTTGTGGCTATTATTTTTTTTATTACTTGACAGGAATACCATTTTTCACTTACTAACTCTGTGACCTTGGGCAGGTTAACCTCTTCAGGATTCAGTCTTCAAATGTGGCTAATTATAGTACCTACCTCATAGGAATGTTAGAATTAAAGGAGATTATACATATGAAAAGCTTGGAATAATGTTGGCAGTAAGTGCTCAAATGAATGGTTAAGTGCTTGAAGAGATTAGTAAAAGGAAATCACACTGGTGTGGAATGATTCAGGTGACTTCATGAAAAAATTACAATTTAAATTGGGTCATTAAAGATGAATATAATTTGTGGAGTTGGAGAAGAATGAGAGCAAATTCAAAGAAGGAATTTGTGTAAAGTTGAGGAAGTGGGAAGAATAAGTGTAGTATGTCAGAGAATAATAAAGATATTGTTCATATTGTGATGCTGTAGTAAGGTTAGGAGAAGATCAGGGACAGGTTGCCAGGGGCCTTACTATTATTTAACGTACTGCTGCTTTAACAGATTAACCCTCAATTCTCAGTGGCTTATAATATATTAAATGGTTCTCATTCACCTTATTGTCTGCTGGGGGTGCTCCTGGTTGAGCAGCTGTTCACTTATGCCATCATACAAGGACAAAGGATCTTTCCATTTCATGGCTCTTTCTTCTCTGGGTTTTTGGCATTTTTCCATTCAACTAAAGGATGGGGAAAGAATGGAAGATTGTGTATAGGAGGTTTTTATGGGTCAGGCCAAGAACTCAAACACATTATTTCTGTTCACATTTCATTGGCCAGAACTCAGTCACTTGACCACACTTAAAGGCAAGAGAGGCTGGGAAATCTGGTTTTGAAAAGTATATGAGCTTGTTACAATATTTAATCCTATGAAGTAATTTCTTTTTAACAATACATTGATTTAATTTTTGTATAACACAAGTTAGCTTTATAGTAAAAAATAAATCTGCTTGTAGTTACCAAGGGGGAGGGGTTGAGGTGGGTGGGTGGAGAAGGTGAGGGGGATAAAAATGCACAATAATTCTCAATCACAGGTTAGTCTGGGGATGATAGTACAGCATGGAAAATACAGCCAATGATTCTGTAACATCTTATGTTGACAGATAGTAACTGCACTAGTGGGGATGAGGATTTAATAGCATTGGTAACTATTGAACCACTGTGTTGTACATTTGAAACCAATATAAGATTGTATATCTTATATTGTATAATAATTCTTCAATTAAAAAATAAATAAATCTGTGCAGAGGTCAGATAAACACCTTTATAGGTTTGAGGTGGAATGCCAGAAATATTATAGTACTCATCCCCAAATATAATTCAAACTAAAAAAGTATCACTAAACTATAACAAAGTTCAACGTTTTATTTTTTCCTCCATTTGGTTTGATTCTTAAAAAAAATTCATATCAATATTTTTCCAAAAGCTTTTTTATTCTAATTTTGGGGGCACCTGTGTTGGTACATCTGTTCTGGCTACTTATTGGGTAATACAGTTCTGGTTTGGCCTTTTAGAAACCCAATTTAATGTAAAACTATTCTTTAGTTTCACTTTGAGGAGTTTAGGGCAACTAAACTGTTGAAGCAGGGACTCATATGCCCACTCCGTTCCCTCCCTGTACATATTGTTTATAAGTGCAGAGAGAAAGAGACAGTTCAGAGAGATTTACTTCTGATAGAAAGTAAGAGGGCTGTCATGTTCCAGCCTAAGACTCACAGCACGGACCTGCTCTAGAGCATAATTCAAAGGAAGACCTGTTTTAGCTGGAAGACACACAAAAGCAAGCATTTGGTTTGAGCCTATTTGTGACTTACTCTATTAAGTGGTGATTGTTGTTCTGAAATTCAGACCAACAGCTCGCAGAAAAATAAGAACAGAGGAGAAAGTCAAAATCAATCAAGAGTTATAGGTAAAATTTAGCTGTTTTTAAAAAATAGCTTCAAATAACCCATGAGTCAATGTTCCAAGTTTAGTTATATAACTGAATACACTTCTTAGTTTTTGTTTCCCTTTGTCCTTTGTTCTGGTACTCTTTGGTTAATTTCGTTATGGTTACAAAGTCTGTTAACTATTTTATGTTTTATCATTGTTAAGTCATATGCATCTTTCTATTATGTATTAATAGTTTTTATGAATTAATGTATGTAAATGACATTGTGGCTGTGGCATTTCCTTGCAGTTCTTCAGTATTTGGTGATAAGGTTTAATACAAAGTGTCACTATGTCACCTGAACAGTCATTCCAGCAGAATGGTCTTGGACTTCCAGACTCCAGAACTGTAAGAAATTTCTATTGTTTATAAGCTACTCAATCTCTGTCTGATATTTTGTTATTGTGGCTCAAATGGACTGAGACAGCTTCGATACACTGACCTGTGGTATGTGTTTGCACACATGACTCATGACATCCCATTCATTATTCACATTAGCTCCCAGCCCTGCCTCCCACCTCACTACTCCCAATTCCTGTTCCTCCATTCATACCCATGACCCACCAGTAATTATACTGTAACACTGATAGCATCTTAGCCTCAGATTTTCTCCACTCTTCTCTTTTGAATAGTTTGTTATATAGTCTAGATAACAAAAATCTGTTTAGGACCCAGCAGAGAAACTGAGAAAGGACTGCCAAAGAAAGAAAAATAGTTGTGGTATCTCTGTGGATCAAGTTGAGGAGAGGGCAGGAACAGGTTTGGAGCATCTGTGCTGTGGAAGGAAATGGGCAAGATTTTCCCCATGTGATAATCTGGGCAACAGCTTATAATTTCATATTAAATACTGATTTAGTAAAAATTCTCTCTAATAGGTAGGATCAGTTTTTATAAGAAATAAAAAAAGAAGCCCACTTTTGCTTCTTTGTAAATTCTATCCATTTGAAATAAGTTCAGTTATTTATACAGCTTTTAAAAAAAACCCACCACATTCTGGTTTTATGATAGTTGAAAAGAAAAACACCTTTAGACCTTAGTTTTGGAAAAGAACTAGTTTTCTAGACAGCCAAAATGCAACCAAAGACAGAGACCTGAGCAAGTTGAATTATGCTGTGTTGTTGAGGTCACCGAAACTCGGAGCAACCAAAGTGAATTAACAGAAACCAAGAGAATCAGATAAAATCCTTAAAAGTTGGGTGTCAAGGACAGCTTTATGATTATGCTTGGAATTCCAGCTTTTAGTCAGGAGGAACTACAGGCAAAATTACAAGTGGCTTTGAGATTTTTAAGAAATAGCTAGTGTTTATTTTAAGATCATAGTTCTATAGCGTCCTTATGTAAGACTTTTCATCTTGAGAGGGCTTAAAAAATGCTGGGGTTTAATTTTCCCTAGTAGTTTTTTAGTAGTAAGTTATATGCACTGGAAAGCAAAGACATGCAGTCAGACTACTGGGAACAATTTATCGTGTATATGGAGAAAAACATGGCTTATCTAATTCACACAAAATACCTTCTCAATGTGGCTTATGCCAATTTGGCTGAGTATTCTTTGAACTTTTCAAGTGGCACTTTTGCTCCTATTCCCTAAACCCAAATACTCTCCTTGGGGATTTAGGGGCTGAGGATCTGAAAGAGTTATGAGGAAGGCCATTAGACTTGGGCCTAATCCACACTAAGGGAAGAGTTGCAATTAGCTTGCTGAGATTGTGTTTAATGTGAACACAAGCAAAGAAAATGACTTTGGCCTCTTAAAACCCATTTGGATGCACCAGTCTATCTTGATTGATTGCCTACACTGATTAAATAGGCCAGGGGACTTCCAGTTCCTTCTTTATGACCCCTCAATTTGAGAAGTCATTTGACAAAGTCAAATCTAGTTACTGGGTTCCAATGAGTAGGGTGTCAAGAGAACTTAAGAGCATCCTGTTTTGAGATATCTTCAAGAATAACAGGGTGATAGAGAAACTTAGTCCTGTATCTTCACTTACGGTGGCAGAGTTTTTTTCAAAAATGTTGGTGAAGTACAATAATCAGCCCTACCAGGATCTGATGATTATGCCAACTTTTAGATAAGCCTCAGTGGATGGTTTTACTGCAAGGTAGTGGGATTGGTCTCAGGTGTCATGGATCAAGTGAATTCTAATTTATTGTCACTAGTCATTTCTTGGAAGGCAATAACCACATTGTTTGTGACTAGCAAATTGTTTCTGGGTGAACTAGAGTGACTATTATCTGGATTTGTTCAGGACTGAGGGGTTTCCCAGAATGTAGGGCTTTCAGTGCTAAAACTAGGACAGTCTTGGGAAAATTGGGGTACTATGAAACTTGGTCACTATAATCTTGAGCATTCACTGAGACAATATAGCATAGGAGTTATGAGCCCACACTATGCATTATACATCCCTGAGTTGAAATCTGGTTCTACCACTTATTACTTGTATGACTCAGGGTCAGTTAATCTCTCTAATGCTTAAATTCTTCATGTGTAGAAAATATATGCAGAATTAGAACTCACCTCAAAGGGTAGCAGTGATGATTAGATAAACTCAAAATATTATATCAATCTCAATGCCAGGAACATAGTAAGTGACCAGTACATGTTAGAAATTGTCTACATTATCTATTAGTTGACACGGAGGAGTTATGTTACAGCTGTAGAGGGCAGAGGTAGGGTCCAGACAAAGTTATGGTGCATAGGAGCCTACCAAAGGCTCCCAACAGCATTCTCTCTGTCACTGACACTTCAAGTATCATCAGATCTACTGGATCATAAGGCCCAGTGACAGAGCAGTGTGCACAACAGTCCTGGACTGTTTGTTGTACAACCTTCTCTTGTTCTAGGCCCTGTTCAAAATGAGCAGTTTTTGGATCATTCAATAATGGGCTGATGTAATTTATCCAAATGGGAAATATGTTGCTTCTAAAACCAAAACAGTCTCACAGGGTGTTGTGACTCTTTCTTTGTTGTAAGAATGGCCAGATGCAACAATTTATCCTTCACTTTAGAAGGGATATTTTAACATGCCCCACACCAGTGGCTCCCTAAAGGTTTCACTGAAGTAGAAGGCCCCTGAATCTTTGTCAGAAATATTTCCTACCCACTGATATGCAAATGTCTTACTGACATGGCTAGCATAGTTGCTACCTCTTGCTTGCTAGGTACGATCAGCATAATATCATCAATGAAATGGACCTTTGTGGTATCTCATAAAAGTTGATAAGGTCCCTATGAACTAAGTTATGACATGGGACTGGAGAGTTGCTATACCCTTGAGGTGGGACAGTGAAGGTGTATTACTGGCCTTGCCAACTGGAAGCAAATGGCCTCTGGTTGGCCTTACTGATAGGGATGGAGAAAAAGGGATTTGCCGTTCAATAACTGCATACCAGGCACCAGGGATGTCTTGATTTACTCAAGCAAAGAAACCCTATCTGATAGAGCATGTGTAATCAGAATCATTGACTGGTTAAGCTTACAATAATCTACTGTCATTCTCAAAGACCTATGTCTTTTTCATAAACCAAATAGGAGAGTTGAATGGGGATGTGGTAGGAATCACCACCCCTGCATTTTTCAAATCCTTGATGGTGGCACAACCTCTGCAATTTCTCTGGGAATGTGGTATTGCTGTTGATTTTCTGTTTTTCTAAAACTGTTTATGGGCAGCTTTGGTGGCTTCCATTTGGCCTTTTCCATCATAATAGGCTTCATTCCACCAGTTGGTAAACCAGTGTGGAGGTTCTGCCCGCTACTTAGTATGTCTATTCCAATTGGAACTGGGGAAATAACCACAGGATGGGTTCAGGAACCTGCTGTGCCCACTGTGAAATGCACCAGAGATAAAACTCCATCCATCACCTGATTTCCATAAGCCCCTACTCTGAGTGGTAGGCCACAGTGATGTTCTGGGTCTCCTGGAATTAGTGTCAGTTCAGAGTCAGTATCCAGTAGTTCCTGAAAGGTCTGATTTTTTTCCCCTTGATGTATAGTTACACTGGTAAAAAGCCAGAGGTGCCTCTGGGGAAGACTGAGAGAAAGATCAACAGTATATATTTTCAGCAGTGTACCAGGGTCCTTTCTCAAGGGGACCCAACTTCCTTTTCATTCAGGAGGTTCTGGGTCTGTAAACTGGATCAAGTGTGGGAATTGATTGAGGGACTGTGACTGTCTGTTTTTATGATTCAGGTTAGATTTTTGTTCACTTGACCTACATTTCTGCTTATAGATCAAGTAATTAGGTAAATGCTTACAGATCAAGTAAGAATTTAGTAGACTTCCTATCTATTTCACTTCTAGGAGTACCATGATCAGTTAGTGCCATACAGCTGCATGACTATTCTGATTGCTGCTTTGATTCTGCTATCCATTATGGTAAACATGTCCACTTTGCCTTTGGTGGTTGAGTACTGCCATTTGGCCCCTGCCATTTGGTATCTAACTACTGCACTTAGGTTTCCTAGTTCAGTGCCTGTAGTGCCCATTGTAAGGTCTGCTTTACAGAGAATAACAATCGCAAAACTCATCAAGGATGCCAGGGATCCCTTCACAAATTTGTGTCCTAGTACTGGTAAAAGATATGTCTTCTGGACCTTCCCAGAGTGACTGAACAATTCTTATATGACAGATCCAATCTCTCTAAGCCTTTGAATCCCCTCCTTTACATTAAACCAAGACAGAGATAGCATTTCTAACTTGCTTGTTGTGGATCACCTTTGGTCTGTGTTTCAGCCAACCAGCCAACCAACCTGTTAGAAAGTCTAACTTCACAGGCTGCAACATTAAATGCAGAATCTCTGTCAGGTCCATATCAGTAAATTTAGTCTGACTAACATTATGTTCCCTCCATCACTATCCGACATTCTTATATTTATATATTTTTTATTAAGGTATCATTGATATACACTCATGAAGGTTTCACATGAAAAACATTGTGGTTACTACATTCACACACATTATCGAGTCCCCCCATACCCCAATGAAGTCACTGTCCATCAGTGTAGTAAGATGCCACAGAGTCACTACTTGTCTTCTCTGTAATAACCATGACCCCCTATACACCATGTGTACTATCATAATACCCCTCAATCCCCTTCTCCCTCCCCGCCCACCCTCCCCAACCCCTCCCCTTTGGCAACCGTTAGTCCCTTCTTGGTGTCTGTGAGTCTGCTGCTGTTTTCCTTCAGTTTTGCTTTGTGGTTACACTCCGCAAATGAGGGAAATCATTTGGTACTTGTCTTTCTCCACTTGGATTATTTCACTGAGCATAATACCCTCAAGCTCCATCCACACTGTTGCAAATGGTAGGACTGTTTTTCTTCTTATGGCTGAATAGTATTCCATTGTGTATATGCACCACCTCTTTTTTATCCATTCATCTACTGATGGATACTTAGGTTGCTTCCATTTCTTGGCTATTGTAAATAGTGCTGCGATAAACATAGGGGTGCATATGTCTTTTTCAAATTGGGCTCCTGCATTCTTAGGGTAAATTCCTAGGACTGTAATTCCAAAATTTAAATTTTAACTCCAAACCAGAAGTTTTGAAGAATTATTGATACATGATTTAAATAATTTATAGTAACCTGCTTTCAAGTTCGTTATTTTCATGACACAGCTGTGAAACAAATTCTCAGAAAAATTAATTTTGCCTTATATTAAATGTAGCAGTTAAGAGCCTAGACTTTGCAGTGAGATGGCCTGGGTTTGAATACTGGTTCTACCACCTACTAGATGTGTGAATGGGTAAATCATTTAAATTCTGCGGATTTTTTTCCCCATTTTAAAAATGTAGACAATAATCCTTAAGAATTGTTGTGAGGCCCATGCATATAAGGTTGATGGTGTCTGACATTAAGCAAGTTTTTAAGAAATGTAACTGTCAATAATAATTGTAACAACAACAGCAGGAGCAGCTTGTAGAAATGATGTGTCCTACTGGACTGAAAGACACTATATTCTAAACTTTTAAAAATGACTCCACAGTTTTCACTCTAAAATGAATCCAGAAAAAAAAAGAGCGACTGTATATTGCAAGACATGTTTTCTTTTGTTTGTCTCTTCCAAATAACTTCATTTATATTATCATATTAAGCAAAAGAAATTAAGCCAAACAAAAATGAGAAGACCACATATGTATGTGTGTGCATACATGCACAAAAACAAACATCTCTCTAATGTGCCATGTACAATTTCAGGAGGTTATATAAAAACATGAGAAGCAAAGTTGAAAAGCAAACAGGAGGCGCCATAGACTACAACGAGGGCAGCCATATATACAAGTGTAGGCAAATTTCCAAGTTCAACTATTGGAACGATTCATTCAGAATCACATTATTGTCAGAAAAGTACATTGTAATTTTGGTAGTTACCCTTGTGGAGACAGATCGGTAAGTCCAGAAAAGTTGGCTATTTTCATCCCTTCTTATCAATATAGGCAAAATAATTTCATACTTTCTTTAAACAAAACCAAATTGCTACTACAGTTACTATGACTAAGGATTTCTAAAGTATATAATGTTTGATACAGGGATTTCTGCCACATTTCATTACAAAGTACAAAGAGCTTCTATGCTATTAACTCGGTTTCCCCACTATAAAGAAAAATGCAAACTTTATAACAGGACTGTGTTTCTGAAAATGTGTTTCTTGGAACACTAAGGGCATAAGACACTGGGTTGCGGGAGGGAGGATAAAGGGGGTTCTGTAGTCAGAAAAGTTGAAGTCTGGGAAATGCTGTATTCTGTATCTCTGAGAGATTTACAACACTATTAGCACAAATGGTTCTGAGAAGTCCTGCAGTGAGCAGAGCTGTTTAAATTTGTTTAACCAGTGTTCCCAAAACTTAATTGGGCATAGAATATTTTTTTCAAGCAATACATAGAAACCAGTGCTCCTTGTAACAACTTATTTTAGGAAACGTATGATAAATTGCCTTTGGTTAGCTATTAAAAGAGCAATTTCACATGCACCTGTCCCAAAGAGGTAGTCAATTGGCAGAATTTGCTAAGTCTCAAAATAAGCCCATGGTATTTCATGTCAGGAAAAAAATATGTAACATGCCTAGACTAGCATTTACACTATCTTTAGCCAAGTTGTAGTTATTTCCAGAATATGTGTTTGGACCGCTTTACTACCTGTATGTTTTTAATAAGTCCAAACACCCAATTTGTAATACCTATGAAAATCTAAGAATGAATGTGACCCTCCAAGCTTCCGCTTTTCTTTCTGGGCTTCACTGCAAGCTAAGAAAATGCTGCAGCTGTGAGCTACACCTTCAAATGTAAGAATACTAAAGTCAGTAAATAGCATTTTATTAACTGGCGCTATGAGTTGCATTTATACAATTCTGTCGTAAAATAATGAATGTTCCATAACGTTAATCTTGAAGCAAAGTAGTAACTGATTATTACTTTATTCCCCTAACATCTCCCTAATGTCCCTATTAAGTATATAGAACAAAATACAGTAACTACTACTTTATCTACTGGAGGTTAAGCAACTTGTCTCAAGTACCAATAGTCAGCAGGGACCAATTTCTTGTTGGACAGACACTGTGCATATTACAACTATAGAAACTGTATCAGATAATCACCCTCAAATATGAACAAAAACAGGAAATTCCTTTACTAATAGCTTATTATTTAAGGAATTTTCTTCCTTTGAAATAATTTTGGAACACAATTTGCTAGAAATTTTAACTTGAACCACAAAAATCAGATGGTGTGCTAGATAGCTTTTTGTGAGTTCAGAAATTACAAAGTCTTAACAACTGTAATGAAGCATTCGTTACTTTGTCCTTGTGCTAGATGCAACAAAATAAGTAAGCTACAATTAATTCTGAGTAAACTGTGAATGTGAATGACTATGCTGCCAGGCTATGGATCACTTTCTTCCTAATTTTTCCCTTCAATTTCAAAAATACATAAAAATGTACAAAATGTGTAAGATGAAAAAGGCATCAACAGTTTTTAAAAAGCCTAACAGAGAAGGCACAATGACTGTTATTATTGAAATAATATGTTTTGGTAACCCACGGATGCTTGGTCATTCATTTTTAAACTATACAAAATAAGCTGGCCATTCAAAGAAAACACTTCAAAACATCTATGGCAGAATACATGTAATCACAGTATCTTATATTACAATATATATCAATAACATTTCATCAGAGATAAGGAATTGGTCAAAGAGAAGAAATAATTTGACACGAAAGGAGTCAAGAGTGTTGGCAATTCAGTAAAGGAAAAGAAGTTACAGGTTCAAGTTTCCTAAGTTTTTTTAAATGTACAAGCAGAGATAACAAAAGTTGGTCTTCACCTGGTAAGTGTGTACTCCCTGAGTCCTGAATGCAAATTCATGGCAGAAAAAGTACCTATGCATCCACGCAATCTTTTGTCTCGACCAATCTTCCATGTTACAAACAGTGGGCTGTAATGGAAGATAAAAATAAGGTAAATCAATCAATTCAACTCAAGCAAATATTTATTGAGTATTTACTATATGCAAGATTAGGTGCCTGAGATATAAAGACCAAATGGTAGGCCCTCAATGGGCTGAGTCTAGTCCCACAGGCCTGCATTTAGAAGTAATTATAGCTGTACTGTATTGAGTGCTTCCTATATGCTAGGCAGCACAATGTTTTAAACAAAATTTCTGTGTTAATGTTCATCAACAACTCCAGAAGGCGGATGCTGTTACTATCATTGCTATTTTACAGCTGAGGCAGTCCCACATTTAATACCTAATAAAGTAGGAACTCAAACTTGGGCAATCTTGACTACAGAGCCTTAACCATTGTGGCTGACTGCCTGATTCCTTATTTAAACCTCAAGTTACTCACTGATTTGTAAGTCTAGTTTAGAAAATCAGGGGAAAAATTCAACAATTTCAGTAGATACTAACTGAATATATCGGGGCAAAGTACTGTGAGAGCTGCTATAAGAAAAACATGGTTCTCTAAAACACAGTTGTCATTCTATAGGAGCTGGTACAGAAGGCAAGCATGTTTATAGCTAACTAACACAGGCAAAAGGAAATAAGTGCTATAAACTGTGTCCAAAATGCCATAAATTAAGCTACTAGGATAGAAAATTTCATCAAATGTGATCGCCTTCAGCTTGGCCTAGAAAAATGTGTAGGGTTCAGAGAGGTGAAGGACAACAGCAAACATTAACAAAGTAATACTCTAAAACCAGAACATTTATTTTAGTTTTTGGATGAAATTGTCAATAAATACAATCTCTCAAGCATCAAATATCAAAGTACCAATTATAATATAATGGCATCAAGAAAGTAATTTACTTTTAAATGAAGGTTAATACAGTTGAAGTATGGATTCTGCAGCAAACCACTGGCAGCCTCAATTAATGATTAAGTCTAAAAACAATTATTTTCTAATTAGAAGCAACTTTCTATGTCAGTTTTTATGAAATAAATTAATTTACATATTTTAGGAAACATTTTGTAAAAAGAGAATTACCTTAGAGTTGGGGATGGTTCATGTTAATATGAGTATTCACAGTATTATTAGTATAATATAGTACATTTCTGCTTCCTAAAAATTTAAATTTTAGGGGGACATACTATATGTCATATATTTCTTATAAATATTTCTTATACCATGTTACAAACAGTGAGCTGTAATGGAAGATAAAAATAAGGTAAGAGAGAGGCGGAGAACACATCCTTTCTTTTTTTTCTTTGGAACATTTTATTTTTTATTTTTTATTTTGTTATCATTAAACTGTAATTACATGAACAACATTATGGTTACTAGACTCCCCCATTATCAAGTCCCCACCTCATACCCCATTACACTTCCTGTCCATCAGCGTAGTGAGATGCTACAGAATCACTACTTGTCTTCTCTGTGCTATACTGCCTTCCCCGTGCCCCCACCCTACGTTATGTGTGCTAATCGTAATGCCCCTTATTCCCCTTCTCCCTCCCTTCCCATCCACCCTACCCAGTCCCTTTCCCTTTGGCAACTGTTAGTCCATTCTTGAGTTCTGTGAGTCAGCTACTGTTTTGTTACTTCAGTTTTCGCTTTGTTCTTATGCTCCACAGATGAGTGAAATCATTTGGTACTTGTCTTTCTCCGCCTGGCTTAATTCACTGAGCACAATACCCTCTAGCTCCAACCAAGTTGTTGCAAATGGTAGGATTTGTTTTCTTCTTATGACTGAATAATATTCCATTGTGTATATGTACCACCTCTTCTTTATCCATTCATCTACTGATGGACACTTAGGTTGATTCCATTTCTTGGCTATTGTAAATAGTGCTGCGATAAACATAGGGGTGCATATATCTTTTTCAAATTGGGCTGCTGCATTCTTAGGGTAAATTCCTAGGAGTAGAATTCCTGGGTCAAATGGTATTTCTATTTTTAGTTTTTTGAGGAACCTCCATACTGCTTTCCACAATGGTTGAACTAATTTACATTCCCACCAACAGTGTAGGAAGGTTCCCCTTTCTCCACATCCTCGCCAACATTTGTTGTTTGTGTTTTCGATGGTGGCCATCCTAACTGGTGTGAGGTGATATCTCATTGTAGTTTTAATTTGCATTTCTCTGATGGTTAGCGATGGAACACATTCTTTCTTTCATGTAGTCTCTAGTCAGTCATCAGCAGTTGGGTGAAAATATACCCTGTTCAAGCACTTCAATCACCCAAGTTATGCTGAAGGAGGTTCCTGACTAAATAATGTTTACAAATCAAGCAGCAGTACTAGGAATCACCTTCTTCCAAGAGCCAAATGCCCAGGGGCACTGAAAAGACGGCTGAAGTATATAAGGCCAGGTTATTGTCAATGTTAGTTTTCAAGTGTCGGATGACCTACAGTAAAGGTACTAAAATAAAAAACAGAAGGTAAATTTCAGACATTCTGCTTTCTATATCATGTGTATGAAACATCTTATAACTTGAGACAAAATTGTGATGCTCCAGTTGGACATTTCCTCTAATTACTCTTGACTAATAGTTGATCAGGAAGACAAGAGTTAGATGGGAATTCTTCTATTACTTAAACAAATACTAGTATCCAAAAATTCACACATTATCGTTAAGGGTTAATTTTACCTCTTGGCTTTTCACTTCGTAATTTGGTAGCATCAACATCAGCAAACATTATACCGACAGTAAGATGTCAATCCTCTCCCATAACGATGCCTATATAAAATATCTCTACATAAGCCAGGCCCCTTGGCAGATTCAGAACAAAGTGAATCACATTGTAGTATACATAATAACATGTCTTTAAAAATACCATGATGGGTTCTCAGTAACACAGAACTAAGTTGTATATTCTCTTCCTCAGTGACTTGAGTGAGAAACCTAAAGGTGTGAATGAATTCATTTCCTATCAAAACACTAGACATCAAAGTCATTTAAAAGGACCTTCTATTCTTTTTTTTTAATATAATTTATTTTATTATCATTAATTTACAATTACATGTGCAATATTACGATTATTAAACTACCCCTTCATCAGGTCCCCCCCACCAACCCCATTACAGTCACTGTCCATCAGCGTAGTGAGATGCTATAGAATCACTACTTGTCTTCTCTGAGTTGTACTGCCCTCCCCGTGCCCCCCCAACATTACATCTGCTGATCGTAATGCCCCTTTTTCCCTCTTATCCCTCCCTTCCCGCCCATTTTCCCCAGTCCCTTTCCCTTTGGTAACTATTAGTCCGTTCTTGGGTTCTGTGAGTCTGCTGCTGTTTTGTTCCTTCAGTTTTCTTTGTTCTTATACTCCACATGTGAGTGAAATCATTTGATACTTGTCTTTTTCCACTTGGCTTATTTCACTGAGCATAATACCCTCTAGCTCCATCCATGTTGTTGCAAATGGTAGGATTTGTTTTCTTCTTATGGCTGAATAATATTCCATTGTGTATATGTACCACCTCTTCTTTATCCATTCATCAACTGATGGACACTTAGGTTGCTTCCATTTCTTGGCTATTGTAAATAGTGCTGCTATAAACATAGGGGTGCATCTGTCTTTTTCAAACTTGGCTGCTGCATTCTTAGGGTAAATTCCTAGGAGTGGGATTCCTGGGTCAAATGGTATTTCTATTTTGAGTTTTTTGAGGAACCTCCATACTGCTTTCCACAATGGCTGAACTAATTTGCATTCACACCAGCAGTGTAGGAGGGTTCCCCTTTCTCCACATCCTCGCCAACATTTGTTGTTGTTTGTGTTTTGGATGTTGGCCATCCTCACTGGTGTGAGGTGATATCTCATTGTGGTTCTAATTTGCATTACTCTGATGATTAGCGATGTGGAGCATGTTTTCATGTGCCTGTTGGCCATATGAATTTCTTCTTTGGAGAAGTGTCTATTCATGTCCTCTGCCCATTTCTTAATTGGATTATTTGCTTTCTGTTTGTTAAGGTGCATGAGTTCTTTATATATTTTGGATGTCAACCCTTTATCAGATACGTTTTTTATGAATATATTCTCCCATACTGTAGGATGTCTTTTTGTTCTACTGATGGTGTCCTTTGCTGTACAGAAGCTTTTCAGCTTGATATAGTCCCACTTGTTCATTTTTGCTTTTGTTTCCCTTGCCCGGGAAGATATGTTCATGAAGAAGTTGCTCATGTTTATGTCCAGGAGATTTTTGCCTATGTTTTTTTCTAAGAGTTTTATGGTTTCATATCTTACATTCAAGTCTTTGATCCATCTTGAGTTTACCTTTGTGTATGGGGCTAGACAGTAGTCCAGTTTCATTCTCTTACATGTAGCTGTCCGGTTTTTCCAACACCAGCTGCTGAAGAGGCTGTCATCTCCCCATTGTATATCCAAGGCACTTTTATCAAATATTAATTGACTGTATATGTTTGGGTTAATGTTTGGATTTTCTATTCTGTTCCACTGGTCTGTGGGTCTGTTTTTGTGCCAATACCAAATTGTCTTGATTACTGTGGCTTTGTAGTAGAGCTTGAAGTCAGGGAGTGTAATTCCCCCTGTTTTATTCCTCCTTCTCAGGATTGCTTTGGCTATTCGAGGTCTTTTGTGGTTCCATATGAATTTTAGAATTATTTGTTCCAGTTCATTGAAGAAAGCTGTTGGTAGTTTGATAGGGATTGCATTGAATCTGTAGATTGCTTTAGGTAGTATAGCCATTTTGACAATGATTCTTCCTAGCCAAGAGCATGGGTTGCATTTCCATTTGTTAGTGTCCTCTTTAATTTCTCTTAGGAGTGTCTTGTAGTTTTCAGAGTACAGGTCTTTCACTTCCTTTGTTAGGTTTATTCCTAGGTATTTTATTCTTTTTGATGCAATTGTGAATGGAATTGTTTTTCTGATTTCTCTTTCTGTTAGTTCATCATTAGTGTATAGGAAATCAACAGATTTCTGTGTGTTAATTTTGTATCCTGCAACTTTGCTGAATTCAGATATTAGTTCTAGTAGTTTTGGAATGAAATCTTTAGGGTTTTTTATGTACAGTATCATGCCATCTGCAAATAGTGACAATTTGACTTCTTCTTTACCAATCTGGATGCCTTGTATGTCTTTGTTTTGTCACCTTCTATTCTTTTATCTTGCTAAAATTCATATGTATGTCATTCTTACTATAATCCTATATATACTCAAGCAAACGTTCAAAATTTGTAGAGTGGAAAAAAAAAGAACACAAACACTGTATTATGTAACATATTGGAGGGCATTCAAACACATAGTAGAGGAAATTACATACACTTTCTTATAATGCCATGTTATGACTGATGAAGGGTTGCTGAATTTGGGGGGTACTGGGCAAGGTGAATTTGGGCAGCAGCCTGGGAGAAAAGGCACTCCATAATAAGTAAGGTCATGGAGATGTAAAAGTGCACAGCACTTCCACAGAACAGGAAGTGGCCTGACAGTCTTGGTAACTTGCTGTGATCTTTTCGAGATTTAACATTCTATGAATTTTAGGCACTGGTGAATATGTGTTCTCAAGACCCCTCATAAAAGGCAAAGCAGATACAGAATAATCTGCATTCTCCCTGATCCTTACCCGCCCCAGGCAACATCCACATTGGGGGTTGGCATTGCCGGGAAGTATCAGTGTCAAAGATGGGAGGGGTTGCTATTTAACAACCCCACTGTGTTCAGGGCAGATGCCTGAAGATGGAAAAAATCAGACTTTTAGTAGACAGAATGGAACTATTCCTTCAAAATCTGGGACTCTAATTTCTTATTTACAAGTGCTCATCCAATGTCTTTTATAAAGAACACATATATGTCCAAACAAAGCAAAACAAAACAGAAACACACTTATAGAAAGAGGACAAACTGATGGTTGCCAGAGGGGGGAGGTGATGGATGAAATAGGTGAAGGGGATTAAGAGGTTATACTCTTCAAGTTATAAAATAAATAAGACAAGGGTATGTAATATACAGCATAGGGTACATAGCCAGTAATACTGTAACAACTTTGTATGGTGACAGATAGTAAGCAAGCTTATTGTGGTGACCATTTCCTAATGTGTATAAATAATGGATTATTATGTATATACCTGAAACTAGAATATTGTGTGTCAATTATTCTTCAATAAAAATTTAATTAAAGAATAACCTGACTATGTTATTAAAAAACCCCAAATACCTAAAAACAACATTTAATGGGGAAAAGAACTTGGGAAGTTAAGCATTTTAAAGTAGACTGAAACAGGATAAACATCACCAAACACAAGAGATTCTATCTTGTGTGTGATAACTACTTTGTACAGGCAATGGCTATGGGAACATTCAATATGTATTATCTAGAAATAGCAACAAAAATTGTTCTTTTCCAACACATAGAGGAAGAAATACGCAGTTCATACTTAAATGTGTTGTTAAAAACATGTATGAGTTCCCCAAAAGGACAGAAGAAATCAACACAATCAGAGAAAGAACAAAGTAGAAAAAGGAATTTGACCCTATTAGAGGAGCTACTCAATGGCAAGGAAGTAAGGAAAACACAGTAAGACAAAGATCGAATGTTATTGGAAAATACTTTTACCATATGGTTTGAGGCCACCTACATACATTGAAAAAATACTATGAACTGGAAAGGGGCTCAAAATGAAATATTAATGGAAATGTTTATCTGAGGGTAACCAGACATAGCTTTTTAAGGAATTTTCCTACTTCTGAACATTTTGTACCACTATGTTCTGAGAAATCTTTGGAGGAAGGCAAACTCCATTTTTCCAAGTCTGTAGACAGGAATAGGAAGTAACCACCTAATCTAGGTGAATCTTCTCTGCCAACTGGCAGCCAATGGCCATCAGGTGAATAGCAGTAGCTCTCAGGGAAACGTACTTGCATGGAACCAGCAAAAGTACAGAAAAGCAATGTAAATCTGAACAGGCTATTCCCCAGTTCAAGTTGCATGCCACTCCCTATGCCCTTCTTTGGAGACTACTCTATTGATGCAGACCAGAACAGATTAGAAACACACCTGTGGGAGAGGAGTACCACTATGAAAAAGGTTACTTACTTATTATTTTACCATAAATCCTATCTCCCCTGTCATACCAAGGCAAAAATGGAGGTAAAAAGAAATAGCCTTAGACACTTGCAAGCCCCCACTTTGGCAATTTGCTCTTCTTTAGAATGAGATTTATAGGTGGCAACATTAACAACATGCTATCAACCCCCACCAATATAATACTAATTATTATGATGGGACATTCAACAAGATTGTTAATTTTATAGTAGGTATGGGAAAAGAGAGAAGCCCTTTACTGTGGTTCTTTTGTTCTGCCATCAAATAATGATTGCTTCTCAACCATGCTCAGGTTAGCTCAAAAATCCAGCTGAATTACTCATAATATCCAAATCAATACCGTAATTCCCCAGGTTCTAGTAGCTCATTTTGTCAAAAACAGAAATGGTGGCATCTTCCTTCCACCACCAGGTTAAAACATTTTACTTCCCACTTCAACACAAAGAAGTTATGTATCTCATTTATAAAGTCATATTAACTACAGATTCATAAGAATGTATTCAATACGGTTAATTCCTGTATTAGTCTGCTCAGGCTGCCATAATGAAATACCTCCAACTGCATGGCTGAAACAACAGAAATTCTCGTGGTTCTGGATCTGAAAAGTCCAAGATTACCATTGCAACAGGCTTCTGTTTTTGGTGACAGCCCTCTCTTCCTGGCTTGTGGATGACTGCTTTGTCCTCACATGGCCTTTCCTCTGAGCATTCAGAAAGAGAGAACGAGTGCACACAAGCTCTCTAGCGTCTTGTCTTATGAAGACACTAACCCTGTCAGATCAGGGTCCCACCCTTATGATCTGGTTTAAACCTTAATTACCTCATTATAAGGCCCATCTCCAAATACAGTCCCATTTGAGTTTAGGGTTTCAACATATGAATTTTGTGGGGGACACAATTCAGTCCACAGCAAGGCCCTAACAAAAACTTTAGCACATAGTTCAAATTTATATAATAATGTATCAAAGGTTATTAGCTGAAAGCAAGTTTAAGAGAATATCTGTTTCCTCTTCATTTTACAGGTAAAAAATAAAAAATGATCCTGGGAGACTAAGTGCAGAGTCACCAAGCTGGTTCGTGTTAGAAGCTCTCTAGTTGTCCCAATTTTATTACTAATTTAATTCTTTCCCCCAATATAGAGGAAATATGTGAGTAGCAAACTTAGATGTGTTCTAAAACACCTCAGAAAAGGAAAATCTCATGTGTACTACATAGTACCTCATAGGTGAGAGCATAAGCACAAATCTCCTTCCCCTCCTCAAAACAATAGACCTAATTTACAAGCTTTTATAGCATTCCCATCAAAAGCCCATACCCAAACCTACCATTTTACCTCTAATGGCCTCCTAGCATCCTTTCTGACTCCTTCTCAACCTTCTTATGTCATTTTTTCTTGTTGTCTAGCCAGCCTTCATCAAACTGCCTAACATCTACAAATTTCTGCCAGATGATCATTTCCATTTACCATTGGTTAACAACTATTTAGGCTAGGTATTGATCTGATTGTTTAAGTAATATATATTACTTGAGGCTTTTAAAATGAATGAATGAATCACTAATGGGTAAATGAGGCTTAACTCTTCCATATTATCTGAAATTCAAATTAATGGGAAGCCCTGCAAGGAGAGTAATAGGAGGGGGTAAATAGAGAGAGGATGGGGAATGGGAGGGTGGGGGGGGGAAGGTAAGGTTCCAATGCACTTGACACTTTCTCATCCATACCAATCCTATACTGCAGATAAGGAAAATACGCAAAATCACCATTATAGTCTGATACCATACTCCTCTCCCTCCAATCTTTGTAAATAGCTTGTGCCCCATGGAACTCAGGAAAATAAGGAGACACTGCTTAAACAGACAGCATGTGTTGGTATAGAAGACCACAAATATCTGAAAGCAGGAATCAAGAATTCCCAATCTCTCAGATATTTTCTTTGTTTAGTGTTCCCAGAAATTCTATCATACCAGCATTATTTTCTTTTCCCCTCCATTTTTATAATGCTAATTTAACTGGCATCAGATGCCAGAGGAGAGGCAGTCTAATGTCTTACGAATGACTGGGAAAGTTGAAAGTGTGTATATATGTCTTGTAAACCAAGGGTAATGACCACCATATAACCACCCAAATCACAACAGATTTTAAGGGATTAGCTTGATTATGCCAGTTTTTGAACTGAAAGAACCATTTCTTCCTTTTAGCAAGACCAAATCGATAATTTTCAATAAAAAAAAGTCTGAGACTTGATATATTGAGATAGTCTGTCTTACTGTTTTTGAGAGCCCCAAATAAGATGAGAAAGAATACCAGCATTGGGGAAAAAAATACTGTATTTGCACATATGTTCTCTTCTTAGTTTTCAGTTCAGTAGTTATTACATTTAATAGATGGCAGCATTTTATAGATGAAAGAGCTGTGTTTTTTTTCTGATAAATGGAACCACTGATCTTTATTATCTGAAAATCTAACTCATAAAATAAATTTTAAAGGACTAATTGTTGTAGATTTCCAAAATGAAATAATTTATATTTGGAATTCCTATACTAAGACCATTTGTTCAAAGAGCTTTAAGGTTTGAGACTCAGCCTTTACTATGAAAAGAATGAATTATTTTAATATAAAACAGACCTGACAAAAAAGATGACCTACTATGGAAGTTTTCACATTTCTAAACTCACTATAAGCAAAACGAAGAGAACTAAATCCAGGGGTTTTAGAATAGTGATTGATACAATCAACTCTTATTTTTTTATGCCATTAAAAACTTCTATGGAATTGTGTTTTGGTAGTTACAGTAGATAATTTGTGTGCCAGATGGTCAGGGAATACATAAAACTTTAAACAAAACAATGAAAACTAAGGGTTTTTATCTTTTGGTTTGGTTGGTTTTTGTACATATATCTTACTTCCCCAGTGACTGACCCCTATCTTCTACCATCTTGTCTTAACCTAAGATCCCATTCAATTACCAGAAATAGAGCAGATAGGAAATAAATATGCTGATTGATTTAAACACTAACATAGAAAGAGCTAGAAAGTTATCCAGCTTCTTCACTCTACATTTTTTTTTTGTTTCCCATTCCAAGGAGATCTAATGAAATGCGCCAGGTTAATAAGTAAGACCTGCATAAATCTGTGATGTATTTGTTTTTGACATGTTTTCTGGGTTTAGAAAGGTAACTGTTTTGATTTTAAAGTCCTTGTATTGGACCACTTATTCCTTTGGGAGAAAGGAGCTAGAGACAGTTTTGCAGCAGGAAATCAGTAAGCCCTTCTCATTTTAGGGGGAAGAAGAAAGGCAGGACGTAGGGACAAAGTACTCAACTGAGGCCATATTTCACATCAGGGCCCTTATGTTGCCCGCGCTTCCCCTGGCACAACTCCTCTTGTACCTTTCAGAAAACAATTCAACCTCTCAAGAACCTTTACAGTGAAATATCCAAGAGGTTTTTTTTTTTTAACATGGGATTGACATCCTCACCTCCAAAGTGCCTCTTCTTAAAAACTGACTTTATTAAAGCATAATTTATATACAATAAAAGCACCCATTTTTAAGTGTAAAATTCAATGAATTTTGACAAACGTATAAATACATGTAGCTTAAACCACATTCGAGGTACAGGACCTTTCCATCACACCAAACAGTTCCCCACATTCGAGGTACAGGACATTTCCATCACCCCAAACAGTTCTCTCATACCTCTTTGCAAGCAATCCCCTCCCCATGCTCCAAGACCCTGGCAAACACTAACCTGCTTTCCATCACCACAGTTTTGCCTTTTCTAGAATTTCATGTAAATGGAATCATCCAATATGCAGTCTTTTGTCTAACTTTTCACTTAGAGTAATGCTTTTGATACTCATTCAAAACAAATGGCTCGTTTTTATTTGTTCTTTTTGACTAGTATTCCACTGAATGGATATGCTGCAATTTACTCAACTGCTGGTGGATATTTGGGTTGTTTCTAGTTTGGGGCTGTTACAAATAAAGCTGCTATGACAACATTTGCATTCAAGTTTTTGTGTGAACATAAATTTTCACTCCTTTGAGGTAACTACCTACAAAGAGGATTGCTGAACTATGAGTAGGTTTATGTTCAACGTTGTAAGAAACTGTCAAACTATTTTCCAATTGGCTATGCCAATTGTTCCACATCCTCATCCACGCTTGGTATTGTCTTTTTAAAATTCAAGCTGAAATGTAGGGGTATCTCAGTGTGGTTTTAATTTGCAGCTCTTTGATAACTACAGATATGGAGCAATTCTTCAAGTGCTTAATATTCATCCACATATCTTCTTTTGGGAAGTGCTTGTTCAAATTGTTTATTCATTTTAACATTGGATCATTTATCTGCTTTTTATCAAGTTGTACATTAAAAAAATATTGTTTACTCAAAGTAAACAACGTCTCAGATTCAAAAAGACATATGCACCCCTATGTTTATTGCAGCACTATTTGCAATAGCCAAGAAATGGAAGCAACCTAAGTGTCCATCAGTAGATGAATGGATAATGAAGAGGTGGTACGTATACACAATGGAATATTATTCAGCCATAAAAAGAAAACAAATCCTACCATTTGCAACAACACGGATGGAGCTAGAGGGTATTATGCTCTTTGAAATAAGCCAGGTGGAGAAAGACAAGTATCAAATGATTTCACTCATCTGTGAGGCATAAGAAGAAAGTGAAAACTGAAGGAACAAAACAGCAGCAGACTCACAGAAACCAAGAATGGACTAACAGTTACCAAAGGGAAAGACGTGGGGAGGGTGAGTGGGAAAGGAGAGAGAAGGGGAATAAGGGGAACTACAATTAGCACACATAACTTAGGCGGGGGCATGGGGAAAGCAGTATAGCACAAAGAAGGCAAGTAGTGACTATAGCATCTTCCTGTAGTGTCAGCTAAGTGTGGACCTGTTAGTGTGATCACAGACTCTGTAGGACTGACCCCACCCTGACACCCCTACCTCTCCCTCCCTGCCATCAGAGAACTCACAGAGACACAGATCTTTCCATGACTTGTTGATTTTATTGAATCATGACCATCTGTGTATGCCGTTGGTGTAACATTTGGCCACTGTGGTTGGCCATTTCTTCACAGGCTCTTCTGGAGACTCTGCAGATAGTTACAGGTCCCCAGGCCTCCCCACTCACAGTGTGTTATTTGATTTAGTGGAGTTCTTTTGCATCTGCCGGTTCAGATCCAGCTGAAGCTGTGGTTTTTTGTTCTGATCCATTCGCTTCATCTGTTTCCGGTGCAATTTCTCTCTTCCGCTTACTTAAGCAAGTAAGAGCTGTTTCCGGGGAACTGTTACCTGCACGTTTGCGAGGGCATGTCTTCTTGCTGAGGGGTCTTTCGGACCTGGATGAGCAACAGAGTGAGCACAGAGGGCATTAGTTTGGGGAAAGAGTAGGGAGACTGGTTAAGGAAGGGGGCTTCACAGAAGGGGTGCAGGCTGAGGAGGGGGTTTATGCCGAACAAGGACAGTGTAGGGGTGTTGGTTGGGACATCAATGGGAAGGAAGAGGAACATGCATAAGATCATCTGACCTTGGTACTGTCTGTAAACTGTAGTTACAGTGGGTCATCCTCTTTTCCTCTTCTGGAGCTTTTGTCAACTGTTGTTCAGTGATTTTTGTCTGCTGTTCCTCATGTGACATTGCCTGTTCCCCACTGGAGGTCGTCTCTTCCATGCTGGAGGTCGCCTCGTCCTCGCTGGAGTTCGGCTGTTCCCCACGTGGCTGATTGTTCCTTGCTTTCGAATGTTTGTTCCCCATGTGTAGCTGCTTGTTTAATATCTCTGCAAGTCTCCTCTGACTCGTAAAAGGACCTCCTCACTTATTTTGAGGCCAACCACTGTCTAACCCAGAGCTGTGACCCTCCCTATATATATGCTCCCCACACCCCAAGTCAAAGAGGAGCCACACCCTAACCTATTGTTTGGTCATCAAGTCACTGCTCCAGCCAATGGGAACCCTGGATGGCTTAGGCATCACCAAGCACCAGTCATTGTGATGCTAGTGTTGGTGGCTGGGGAGGCTGAGGTGTGGGAGAGGCCAAGATACTCTGGTTGGACGAAGGTAGGGCTTGCTTAGCACCCCTTAAAGATGTATCCCAAAGTGACTTTCTACCTCTTATCCTCTCCCCTGATTCAATGTGTCCTTAGCCACAGTTCTCACCGTATTTTACTTCTGGGAGTATAAATATCCTACCTCCCTTCCTTCTCCTGTGGCTTCCTGGAGAAATGGAGTTTGTCTCACTCCTGTGATGAGGGATACTAGGGAAAGTCATATATATGAATAGCTACATAGCTAGCTTCCAGATTCACGGAAGACACATTTTTGGGGAACAAATCCTGTCCTGTCCTGTCCATTTAGTTCACTAGGTAAAGGATCTTTCCTTCAGGATTGTAGTCTCAGAGGAAAAAGCTGTAGAATATCCTATAGGTCATATATTCCAAACTGTAATAGCAGGTCCAGCCAGGTTAGGTCTTCACCTGAACACATGTCCTTTTGCCTTAGTGGTTCTTTCCTGGGTTTCCTATATACCAATCACTTCTTGGGAGCTACAGATTGCTTACTTACCCAAAGTGCATTGATACAATATGCTACTTAAAATATTTTTAAAGGCATAACAAAACATATTAGAAACTCAAACTCAGAGAAACCTAGCCAAATTGAAAAAAATATTTGCAATATACATCACAGATAAAGGCTGATATCACTAATATGGAAAGATTTTTAAATGATAGGACAAAGGATCCCACATATGACAGAAAAATGGGCAAAAGACATGGACAAAAAATTTACAAGAAAGATACAGAACTGACCCTTAACAATCTGAGATGCTCTTTAACCTCAATAAAGAGAAAATTCAAATTAAAACAACTCTAAGATATGGACAATGACTCTGACACAGATATTTGATTTAATAGCCAAGGACATTTAAACAGTTACTGTAACAATATTCTGTATGTTTAAAATGTAAGGTACCACCATGGAAGACATCAAAGGGTCTTGTAGAACTTTTAAGAGAAGAAAACTATAGTATCTAAGATGATAAATTCACTGGATGGGATTAATGGCAGCTTAGACATGGCAGTAAGAAAGGTTTGTGTGTTTGAACACATAACAAGTGAAGCCATCTAGAATAAGACAGAGCGAACCAATATATAAAATGGAAAATACACCATGACCAATTAGGGTTTCCCCAAGGAATGCAAGCTTGGTTAAACATTCAAATATCATCTATGTAATACATATTAATAACATTTTAAAACATAATTATATGTTCACTCATATACTTACTAAATGCAAAAAATGCAAGTGGCCAAGTCCATTATTCTTTCATGAAAGCACTCAACAAACTTAGAAGGCAACTTTCTCAACCTGATAAAAGGCATCTATAAAAAACTTGTTAACTAAAATTATAATTAAAAGAGAAAGACTGAATTCTTTCCTTCTAATATCAGTAACAAGACAAAGATTTCCACTCTTTCCACTTCTATTCAACATTGTACTGGCAAGTCTAACCAGTGCAAAAAGGCAAGCAAAAGAAATAAATGATATTCATTTTAGAAAAAAAGAAGTAAAACTATCTTTATTCAGAGACAACATGATCATCTATGTAGAAAATTCAATGGAATCACCAAAAAGCTATCAGAATAAGTGAGTTCAGCAAGGTTTCAGAATAAAATGTGAATACGCAAAACTCAGGTATATTTGTATATACCAATGAAGATTAGAAACCAAATTTAATGATATAATATCACTAACCTAGCATAAATTTCTGAAAATATCTAACAATAAAGCTGACAAAGATGTGAAACCCTGTATACTGAACTGAATTGCTGGGATTTATTAAAGAACTACATAAATGGAGAGTTATGTCATAAAGATGGCTGGAATGGTTCAATATTGCTAACATATTAATTCTCCCCCAAACTGACCTATAGATTCAGTGCAATGACATCCCAAATCCGAGCAGGCTTCATTGTAGAAATTAACATGCTGATTCTATAATTTATAAGGAAATGTGAAGGACCTAGAAGAGCCAAAACAACTCTGAAAAAGAGGAAAAAGGGGAAAGGCTACCATTACCTTGTTTCAGATCTTATTATAAAGGAAAGGTATTCAAGAGAGTGTAGTACTGCTATAAATATAAACAAATAGATCAGTGGTACAGAGCATAGATCCCAGAAATAGACCCACACATATATGGCCAAATGATTTCTGACAAGGGGGGGCAAAAGAAATTCAGTGGAGATATGAGGAAGAGGGGAGGCAGGAAAGAAGGATTAAAAAGGGACATGAGGAAACTTGTAGGTGATGATGGGTATGTTCACTCGCTTGATTGTGGATATAGTTTTATGTTTTTTCATATGTCATAACTTACAAATTATACAATTGTGATACATGTGGTTTACTGTATTACAGTTATACCTCAATGAAGGTTTTTGTTTTAATAACAAAGAACAGGATTTAAAGTAGGCATTTCTTTATTCAAATCTTGTTTTTGTCAACTATCTGCAAGACTCTGGGTAAGTAAATATCCCTAATCCTCTGTATCCTCATTTATAAACTGGAGTTGATAACATCACCTACTCACAAAGCTCATTAAATTACTGAAATAATGCATGTAAATCATATAGCAGATTCTCAATAAATGGTAAATAATGTGTCCACATTATCTTGTTTGATGTTGCATAAAATCACATCGTAGATGTGTATCAAAATGTCTTTAACCCACCCTGATTAGTTTTAAATTCTTTAGTATTAAATACAATAACCATTCTTACACATTATTTTTTGCACACATGCTCAATTACCCCTTAAGATAAATATCTACAAGTGAAATGTTTAACTCAGAGTATGCACATTTTAAAAGTTTCTTGATATGTGTTGCCAACTTTACTTTTTTTTGTATTAATTTGCATTCTCAGTAGCTCTGCATTAGTGTTTCTTTTTTTTTCTTATACCCTAGCTGGCACTGAGTATTTCTTTTCTCCTTTAATCTTTCTTATCTGATAGGTGAAACTTCACAAAGTCCTTTAAATTTTTAAGAGAAGACTGAAGATATGGTTACAGATTGTAGATACTATTTTGAAGCTATGGAAATCACTTTATAATCTGACCATCATACAATTTGATCATCTACCCCGAATCTGTTCATCATCTGTTCTTCTTGCTGTTGGCAATTTACTTTGATTTCACTGGACCCACCCACCGTGTGGCCATATGACTAAGGTAAGGTGTAATCAAAGGAAGGGGATATGAGAAGTCAAAAGAAAATACAGTTTTCAAGAATCTGCTCCACTTAGCTTAGAGAAGGTCCACATAGCTCAAATTCACTCTCCACAGAAATGTTCCAGAGAGAGGTGACTAAACATAATCCTGAGAAGTTTCACAACCGACCCCCAATTCAGAGTGTGGCTGAACGGGAGAATTCATAAGCAAACCTCGTCCAAGATGCAGGTAGTTCTATTGCTTAAAAAGCGCAACCCTGAACCCCTCCTCCTCTAACCAGTCTTGGAAAACTGCTAGAATGTGCTATGATTCTCAATTCCCTGCTGGGAGGAGAGTTGAAGAGGAAAAGCAGAAAGATCATAAAAACTCAGAGCTAATTATCACCAGCAATAAACAGAAATTTAGTCAAACAGAAGACCAAGACTAAAATAATTAAGATGTGAGGGAGTAGGAAATGGGAGAAGTGACATCTGAAAATACTTAATATCCCACCCCTGAAAACACTGAATCCTTAACCCAAGTCTGCCTTCTACTTCGCCTTTCACTCTCCTGCTTGGGATGGTGGGAAAATCCCCTGAGAGAACAACAGAAAAGGGGAAAATAGGCCTGGCTGACTATGACAAGCTAAGGCGTGATGCTACACAATGGACATGGTGAGCTATCTCACATGTTAGGCTCTCTCTCATGGGAAGGGCATAGGAAAAGTTACAGGATGTTTCATAAGATCTTAGAAGATGAGTCAAAGTCCAAGTCTGACACCAATTCTACTTGTGGACCCAGCTGAAGGCATCTATGTAAAGATTCTATGGAAGACAGTGGAGGAAGAATGAAAAAAACATAACAAGCAAAACAAATGAGAATTTTGTCCAAAAGGAAATAAAAATAATGATCTATCCAGAAAATGTTTATCACTATATCAATTAAACAGGATGTAACCTACTAAGAGCTCAAAATGAAATGATAAAACATCAGAATGAAACTTAAAACTAAAAGAAGTGGTACAAAAAAATAGCATCATAGACACTGAGAAGTGACTGGTGGTTACCATGGAGCAGGGGATGGGGTGAATGGGTAGGGAGGGGGAGGGGGATAAAGAGGCACCAAAATTATCAATCATAATATAAATTGGTTACAGGAATAATAGTACAGCATGGAGAATACAGTCAATGATTCTTTAACATCATTCTATGTTGACAGATAGTAACTGCACTAGTGGGCGTGAGGATTTCATAATGTGGGGAACTGCTAAACCATTGTGTTGTATACTTGAAGCCAATATAAGATTGTGTGTCAACTCTACCACAATAAACAAAGAATGGTACAAAGCCAAGGAAATGATTGAGAACTAAGACATCATTATTGAACTAATGTATAGTATAGAAATAGCAAGTAGATGAGCGGTGACAGATGAAAACTATTCCCCTTGAAGTAGAATTTCCAACTGGAAATAGAAATGTAATCAAAGGCATTATTAAGAAAGCAGATTCTGTAGATCAAATGTCACGATGCACTTAAAACAATGGATACAAAGAGATGAACATTTAGTTTTTCTGGCTGTGTTATTTAAATCTCAAGAACCAAAGATCATTCTTTCGTCATCCCTCAGAAAAAGTAAGGTGTCAGAGAGGGATCAGACAGGCCTCAAAATTCTCTAGAGCAACATTCACCTGACAGAAGAGCAAGGTCTACAAAATGTTAGATTAAAAAAGTATAACCCAAAAATATTTACATAACTGTGGCAGAGATTGCTAGTTTTTCATGACTATCTATTTTTCCTTCTTATATAATAATAGAAGTTTTAATTGAGTATATGGCCACAAAGCTAAACTGTACCTTGCTGACCTTTCTTACAGCTGCATATAACTATAAAACTAAGATAAAGACTGGCCAGTGGGATGTGAGCAGAAGTGTTATGATGCATTCTAGATTATGCACTTCAAGGCATGGAACATGCCCTCCCTTTTGAAAAATTGTTCTTATTTTGGTATCATTAATGTACAGTCACATGAGCAACATTGTGGTTATTAGATTCCCCCTATTCTCAAGTGCCCACCTCATACCCCATTACAGTCACTGTCCATCAGCATAGTAAGATGCTACAGAATCACTACTTGTCTTCTCTGTGCTATACTGCCTACCCCGTGCCCCCACCATATGTTATGTGTGCTAATTGTAATGCCCCTTATTCCCCTTCTCCCTCCCTTCCCATCCACCCTCCCCAGTTCCTTTCCCTTTGGCAACTGTTAGTCCATTCCTGAGTTCTGTGAGTCTGCTACTGTTTTGTTACTTCAGTTTTCGCTTTGTTCTTATGCTCCACAGATGAGTGAAATCATTTGGTACTTGTCTTTCTCCGCCTGGCTTATTTCACTGAGCACAATACCCTCTAGCTCCATCCAAGTTGTTGCAAATGGTAGGATTTGTTTTCTTCTTATGGCTGAGTAATAGTCCATTGTGTATATGTACCACTTCTTCTTTATCCATTCATCTATTGATGGACACATAGGTTGCTTCCATTTCTTGGTTATTGTAAATAGTGCTGCGATAAACATAGGGGTGCATATGTCTTTTTGAAACTGGGATCCTGCATTCTTAGGGCAAATTCCTAGCACTGTAATTCCTGGGTCAAATGGTATTCCTATTTTTAGTTTCTTGAGGAACCTCCATACTGCTTTCCACAATGGTTAACTGGTTTACAGTCCCACCAGCAGTGTAGGAGGGTTCCCCTTTCTCCGCACCCTTGCCAGAATTTGTTGTTGCTTGTCTTTTGGATGTTGGCCATCCTAACTGGTGTGAGGTGATATCTTATTGTAGTTTTAATTTGCATTTCTATGATGATTAGTGATGTGGAGCATCTTTTCATGTGCCTGTTGGCCATGTGAATTTCTTCTTTGAGGTGTTCTTTCAGATCCTGTGCCCATTTTTTAATCGGGTTATTTGCTTTTTGGATGTTGAGGCCTTTGAGCTCTTTATATATTTTGGATGTCAACCCCTTATCGGATATGTCATTTATGAATATATTCTCCCATACTGTAGGATGACTTTTTGTTCTACTGATGGTGTCCTTTGCTGTACAGAAGCTCTTTAGTTTGATGTAGTCCCACTTGTTCATTTTTGCTTTTGTTTCCTTTGCCTGAGGAGCTATGTTCATGAAAAAGTTCCTCATTCAAGAGATTTTTGCGTATGTTTTCTTCTAAGAGTTTTATGGTTTCATGACTTACATTCAGGTCTTTGATCCATTTAGAGTTTACTTTTGTGTGTGGAGTTAGACAGTAATCCAGTTTCATTCTCTTACATGTAGTTGTCCAGTTTCCCAACACCAGTTTTTGAAGAGGCTGTCATTTCCCCATTGTATGTCCATGGCTCCTTTATCACGTATGAATGGGCCAATATGTGTGTGTTTATACCTGGACTCTCTATTCTGTTCCATTAATCTATGCCTCAGTTCTTGTACCAGTACCAAATTGCCTTCATTACTGTGCCTTTGTAGTAGAGCTTGAAGTTGGGGAGCATAATCCCCCCCCCCGCTTTATTTTCTCTTCCAAGGATTGTTCTGGCTATTCGCGGTCTTTTGTGGTTCCATATGAATTTTAGAACTATTTGTTCTACTCCGTTGAAGAATGCTGTTGGTATTTTGACAGGGATTGCATTGAATCTGTAGATTGCTTTAGGCAGGATGGCCATTTTGACAATTAATTCTTCCTACCCACGAGCATGGGATGTACTTCCATTTATTAGTGTCCTCTTTAATTTCTCTCAAGAGTGCCTTATAGTTTTCAGAGTATAGGTCTTTCACCTTCTTGGTTAGGTTTATTCCTAGGTATTTTATTCTTTTTGATGCAATTGTGAATGGAATTGTTTTCCTGATTTCTCTTTCTGCTAGTTCATCGTTAGTATATAGGAATGCAAGAGATTTCTTGGTATTAATTTTCTATCTTGCAACTTTGCAGAATTCACATATTAGTTCTAGTAGTTTTGGAGTGGATTCTTTAGGGTTTTTTATGTACTATATCATGTCATCTGTAAACAGTGACAGTTTAACTTCTTCCTTACCAATCTGAATACCTTTTATTTCTTTGTGTTCTCTGATTACCATGGGTAGGACCTCCAGAACTATGCTGAATAAAAGTAGGGAGAGTGCGCATCCTTGTCTTTTTCATGATCTTAAGGGAAAGTGTTCAGCTTTTCACTGTTAAGTATAATGTTGGCTGTGGGTTTGTCGTATATGGCCTTTATTATGTTGAGGTACTTGCCCTCTATAACCATTTTGTTGAGAGTTTTTATCATGAATGGATGTTGAATTTTGTCAAATGTTTTTTCAGCATCTATGGAAATGATCATGTGATTTTTGTCCTTTTTATTAATGTAGTGAACAATGTTGATGGATTTTCTAATGTTGTACCATCCTTGCATCCCTGGAATGAATCCCACTTGATCATGATGAATGATCTTTTTGATGTATTTTTGAATTGCTTGCTAATATTTTATTCAGTATTTTTCCATCTATGTTGATCAGGGATATTGGTCTGTAGTTTTGTTTTTTGTGGTGTCTTTGCCTGGTTTTGATATTAGAGTGATGCTGACTTCATAGAATGAGTTTGGAAGTATTCCCTCCTCTTCTACTTTTTGGAAAACTTTAAGGAGGATGGGTATTAGGTGTTCTCTAAATGTCTGATAAAATTCAGTGGTGAAGCCATCTGGTCTGGAGGCTTTGTTCTTGGGTAATTTTTTGATTACTGATTCAATTGCATTGCTGGTAATTGGTCTGTTCAGATTTTCTGTTTCTCCTGGGTCAGTCTTGGAAGGTTGTATTTTTCTAGCAAGTTGTCCATTTCTTCTAGGTCATGCAATTTGTTAGCATACAATTTTTCATAGTATTCTCTAATAATGTTTTGTATTTTGGCGATGACCATAGCGATTTTTTCCTTTCTCATTTCTGATTGTTTATGTGTGTAGACTCTCTTTTTTTCTTGATAAGTCTGGCTAAGGGTTTATCTATTTTGTTTATTTTCTCAAAGAACCAGCTCTTGGTTTCATTAATTCTTTCTATTGTTTTATTCTTCTCAATTTTATTTATTTCTTCTCTGATCTTTATTATGTCCCTCCTTCTACTGACTTTGGGCCTCATTTGTTCTTCTTTTTCCAGTTTCAATAATTGTGAATTTAGATTGTTCATTTGGGATTGTTCTTCCTTCTTTAAATAGGTTGAATTGCTATATACTTTCCTCTTAGAACTGCCTTCACTGCATCCCACAGAAGTTGGGGCATTGAGCTGTTGTTTTCATTTGTCTCCATATATTGCTTGATCTCTGTTTTAATTTGGTCATTGATCCATTGATTGTTTAGGAGCATGTTGTTAAGCCGCCATGTGTTTGTGAGCCTTTTTGTTTTCTTTGTAGAATTTATTTCTAGTTCTATACCTTTTTGGCCTGAGAAGTTGGTTGGTACAATTTCAATCTTTTTGAATTTGCTGAGGCTCTTTTTTGTGGCCTAGTATGTCGTCTATTCTGGAAAATGTTCCATGTGCACTTGAGAAGAATGTGTATCCTGTTGCTTTTGAGTGGAGTGTTCTGTCTGTAAGGTCCATCTGTTCTACTGTGTTGTTCAGTGCCTCTGTGTCCTTACTTATTTTCTGTCTGGTTGATCTGTCCTTTGGAGTGAGTGGTGTGTTGAAGTCTCCTAAAATGAATGCATTGCATTCTATTTCCCCCTTTAATTCTGTTAGTATTTGTTGAACATATTTGGGTCCTCCTATGCTGGGTGCGTAGATATTTATAATGGTTGTATCCTCTTGTTGGACTGACCCCTTTATCATTATGTAATGTACTTCTTTCTCTCGTTATTTTCTTTATTTTGAAGTCTATTTTATCTGACACAAGTATTGCAACTCCTGCTTTTTTCTCCCTATTGTTTGCATGAAATATCTTTTTCTATCCCTTCACTTTTAGTCTGTGTATGTCTTTGGGTTTGAAGTGAGTCTCTTGTTGGCAGCATATAGATGGGTCCTGCTTTTTTATCCATTCTGTAACTCTATGTCTTTTGATTGGTGCATTGAGTCCATTTACATTTAGGGTGATTATCGACAGGTATGTACTTATTGCCATTGCAGGCTTTGGATTCATGGTTACCACAGGTTTAAGGGCAGCTTCTTTACTATCTAACAGTCTAACTTGACTTGCTTATTATGCTACTATAAACACAATCTGAAGATTTTTTCTCCCTTCTTTTTCTTCCTCCTCCATTCTTTATATGTTAGGTGTCATATTCTGTACTCTTTGTGTTTCCCTTGACTGACTTTGTGGGTAGCTGATTTAATTTTGCATTTGCTTATTATTTAATTGGTCTACTTCCTTTACTGTGGTTTTATTTTCTTTGGTGACACCTCTTTTGCTTTAGGAACACTTCCATCTAGAGCAGTCCCTTTAAAATATACTATATAGATGGTTTATGGGAGGTAAATTCCCTCAACTTTTGCTTATCTGGGAATTGTTTAATCCCTCCTTCAAATTTAAATGATAATCTTGCTGGGTAGAGTAATCTTGGTTCGAGGCCCTTCTGTTTCATTGCATTGAATATATCATGCTATTCCCTTCTGGCCTATAAGGTTTCTGCTGAGAAGTGTGATGATAGCCTGATGGGTTTTCCTTTGTAGGTGATCTTTTTTCTCTCTCTGGCTGCTTTTAATACTCTGTCTTTGTCCTTGATCTTTGCCATTTTAATTATTATATGTCTTGGGGCTGTCTTCCTTGGGTTCCTTGTGTTGGGAGATCTGTGTACTTCCATGGCCTGAGAGAGTATTTCTTTCCCCAGACTGGGGAAGTTTTTGGCAATTATTTCTTCAAAGACACTTTCTATCCCTTTTTCACTTTCTCCTTCTTCTGTTACCCTTATAATGCAAATATTGTTCTGTTTGGATTGATCACACAGTTCTCTTAATATTCTTTTATTCCTAGAGATTTTTTTTTCTCTCTGTGCCTCAGCTTCTTTGTATTCCTGTTCTCTAATTTCTATTTCATTTACTGTCTCCTCTACTTCATCTAATCTGCTTTTAAATCCTTCCACTATATGTTTCATTTCAGATACTGTATTTTTGAACGTTTGTATCTCATTCCTGAATTCCTCCTTGTGTTCTTGAATATTTTTCTGTAGCTCCATGAGCATATTTATGATTTTTATTTTAAAATCTCTTTCACGAAGATTGATGAGTTCAGTTTCACTTGGCCCTATTTGTGGTGTTTGTGGGATTTTGGTTTGAACCAGGTTCCTTTGACATTTCATATTTGTAGGTGGCATCCTCTAGAGCCCAGAAGCTCTACTCTCTGGAGCTGCTCAGCCCCTGGAGTCATGGCAGGGGAGTGGAGCTGGTGCCTTTCAGGCGGAAGGAGGTCTTTCCTACCTCCCGGCTGAAGTGCCTTTCTCCACTGCCAGGGCCAATGGGCTGAGCACGCAGGGAGAAGCCTCTATGCTTTGTACTTGTAGCTGCCACAGGTGTGGCCACCCTCTAGCTGGCCTGGGGCAATGGGGGGGGCAGCCATTTTGTGAGCCTGGGCCAGGCAGGTGGAAGGCACAGCAAGTTGTGTATCATGGTGGGGACCTTGGAGCTGCATAGCCAGCCAATGGGATGGAGTGCCTGAAGTTCCTAAAAGTTCCCATCCTGCTGGGCAGAGTGTGCCCAGACAATATCGTCCACCTGTCCTTTCTCCTGAGCAGCAAGCTCTGTGCAATCCTTGCCCTTTTATCAGCCCTCTCACTGTTAGGAAGTCTCTCAGACTGCCTGCCTTTCTTTTGTCCCAGAGTGGCTGGATGTGGATCCCTGTTTTCCAAAAGCAGCTGGAATCTCAATCTCTCCAAGTATTCTGCCTGTCTTAGCTTTCCAACCGCACTAATCTCCAGAGGACCATGTAATGTAGGTTCATGCTCCCAGAGCAGATACCCAGGGCTGGGTATTCAACAGTCTTAGGTCTCCACTCCCTCCCCACTCCATTTCTCTTCCTCCCTCTGGTGAGCTGTGGTGGGGGAAGGACTTGGGTCCCTCCGGATCAGAGGTTTGGTACTTTATCCTTTTCCTTGAGGTTTTCTAGTTTCCCCAGGTGTAGACAGTCTGCTGCAGCCTTCTTTCCTGTTGCTCATTCAGGATTTGATGTATTTGCTATATTTTCACATCATATGTGGTTTTGTGAGGAGATTTCTGTCTCACCTCTCATGCCACCATCTTTAATCCTCTATCCCACACTCTTCATATGCATTCCTACACATGTTCCCTGGATTTCTGTCTGTTATTAACTAGAAAACCCACATAGTTCTTTTAGAATGTAGTACACCTTATCATATGCCACTTTTTGCACCTCACCTATAGGCTCCTGTTGGGATTTCAATCTAGTTATGTGTCTAAAAGCGAAGCGGGGTGGTGGAAATGCTTGTGAGGAGGTTCAGCATTACCTTGCATTGCAACTGCCTCAAGATACATCATTATATTTTCCTTAGGCAATGGAGGTTTAATCCCCCAGACAAGTATGGAGAGGCTGCTTTTACTGGGAGTGAAGAGGCTCATTCCACCAATTGTGCCTTTTCCACTGACAAAGAAGATTCATCAGTAGTTATGGGCTTTTGTCCCTAGCTTCATTAGTGTCTTCCCACACATCCCCATTCCAACTTTCAAGATCTCATTCCTTCTCAATCAGTGCTTTCATTTTAACTGTAGACATATCATGAAGCTGGGAGTTCAACTTGCATTGTAATTAGCCTGTCGCAGAATGAAATTCTGGGTTTGATTTTCAGCAATCTCAGCCCTGCAGCTATAGGAGATAAGGGTTTCCTTAGGGCACACATGGAAGCTTTCAGCTCATTTGTGTAGTGCTTGATCTGGGCATGTGAGTCCCTGAGCTCATCCTTTTCTTTCCCTATTTTGTCTAATGACATTAAGTGTAAACATCTAATATTCATTAATTTGACCAAAATGTTTGTGAGTATCATAAACACAATCACCTACAACTTTGCTTCTTATAAGTAGATGATGAGCAATATCCAATGGTAATATTTTGCCTATCTTTATTGCCAGATCACACCACAGACTATCAGTGCTCTCTTTATTACTGGAAAGAATCATTAGTGTCTTTAAATTTAATCATATTTGAAAGCTGATTCTGGAAACCCCAGAACCAATCCTTAAAATTCTGTTCCTGTAGAACCACGTTTGGCACCAATATCTGTATTATTCAGGGTTCTTCAGAGAAACAGAACCAATAGGATATATGTATGTGTGTGTGCGTGTGTGTGTGTGTGTGCGCGCACGTATTTATTTATTTATTTATTATAAGGATTTGGTGCACATGATTATGGAGTCTGACAAGTCCCAATATCTGTAGTCAGCAAGCTGGAGACCTTGGAAAACCAGTGGCATAGATCCAGTCTCAGTCTGAGGGCCTGAAGTCCAGGATGGTGGAGTTCCAGTCCAAAGATCAGCAGGCTGAGATCAGGAAGAGCCAATGTTTCAGTCTGAGTCTAAAGAAGGAAAAGACTGATGGTCTGGTTCAAGGCAGTCAGGTAGGAGGAGGCTCAAAATTTTTGTTCTATTCAGGTCTTCAACTGATTGGATGAGGCTTACCCACATAAGGGAGAGCAATCTGCTTTACTCAATATACTGATTCAAATATTAGCCTCATTCAGAAATACCCTTACTGACATTCCCAGAATGATGTTTGACTAATACCTGGGTACCCTATGGCTCAGTTAAGTTGACACATAAAATTAAGCATCACAGCAGTATTAATAAAAATCTTTAAAAAATATGATTTTCAAGTGACACAATTAAGATATTGAAAGGACATAACACAATTGGGGAGAAAATATTCTGAAAAATCTTTTTGACATTATATAAAGCTCTTAAAATTTAATACTAAGAAGCCAAGCAACTCAGTTTTTAAAAATGGACAAATGACTTCAACAGACACTTCATTAAAGAATATATGAATAACTAGTTGGCCTGTAAGTACATGAAAAGGCATCTAAAATAGTTAGTTGGGAAATGCAAACTAAAATCAAAATAAGATACTATTTCACAGAATGGATAAAATTAAAGATGACTGATAATAACAAGTGTAGGTGATACTGTAGAGCAAGTAGAATTCTCATACACTGCTGGTAGGTATTAAAATGGCACAGCCACTTTGTAAAATTTTTTGACAGTTTCTTATGAAGTTAAACATATACCTAGTTATGACTCAACAATTCTACTTAGAGGTATTTACCTAATAGAATTGAAAACATATATCCACAAATAACTTGCATACAAATGTTCATAGGGCTTTTATTTATAATAGCTAAAAATTGGAAATAATCTAAATGTCCATAAACTAGTGAATAGATAAACTGTGTCATATCCATAAATGGAATACTACTTGGCAATAAAAAGGAATAAACTTCTCATACTGTCAACAACATGGGTGAATGTCAAAATGTTGAACAAAAGAAATCAGTCACAAAAGAATTCATACTGTATGGTTCCATATTTGTCATATTCTAGGTTGGTCAAAACTAGTCCATGACATATAAATAACATTAGCAATTGATTTAGACTTAAGGGAGATGGGCTGCAAAGGAGTATGAGGGAATTTTCTGAAGTGGTTGGAATATTCTATATCTTAACTGGAGTGATTGTTACATGAGTATATACATTTGTATCAAGTCACACATTTAAATGGGTGCACATTATTGCATATACATTACAGCTCAATAAAGTTGATTTATAAAAGCAATATTGAATACAAAACATTAGTAGATACAGACAGCAATTGACTAGACATCACTGAAGGGAGAATTACTGAATTGAATGAGAGATTTCATTCAGTGAGATCTCTCAATGTGGGAATCACCCAGTTTGCAGGACAGAAAGCTACAGAGAGAGAAAATATGAAAGAGATATAAAAGATAGAATGTGACAACATTTACCTAACAGAAGTTCCAGGAAGGGAAAATAGAGATAATGGAGAGGCATAGTTTTAATGGCTAAGAATTTCCCAGGATTGAGCATAGACACAAGTGAAAATATCTGCTGAACCCCAAGCAGGAAAATAAAAATGAATCCACTCTTAGCTACATGGCCATGAAACTTCAAAACATTGGAATTGGCTCTGGCAGCCCTGTAGCAAGTGCCCTTGCTGTTTCTTGTCTAGGTTGCCTTTCTTACTACCTAAATCTTTTTACTGTTCCCTCCTAGAGAAATTTTTGAGCTTAAAGGCAAAATATGAAGAGCTTCTAGGCCTTCTTTTTCTCTTAATCTCATCCTCCAAAGATTGGGTAGACATCAGCATTCCAGGCACTCTCAAGGGGTTAATATTTTCATTTTGTTTCTATTTGTGAAAGGAAGTTTGGCTTTGTTAAGAGGTTTTTAGGCACAGAAATAGGGAAGAATTGCCATTGGGCAAAGGAACCTACCTAGAACACTGAAAGAACACTCCATAAATGGCTACCTGTTCTGTGTAAGCACAAGACTGGTGGTTGGTCTAGTGTGAAGCCCTTCTTCCCTTCCATACAGTATCTTTTTTTTTTAGTCCTATAAAATTATATATGTATAAATCAAAATCCTTACAAGAGGATGGACTTGGCGTTTTGTTCCATACAGTATCTTAAGGCCCTTTTTCACTTCCTTTGAAATGATGAAGAAGCTTTACTAAAGGAAGTGTGGCCAGTCAGCAGACTTATCAGGTGAATTCTGTAAGATGTTTTATTTATTTTACTTTTTTTATTGAAATATAGTTGATATACAACATTGTATTGGTTTCAGGTATATAACATAGTGATTCAACAATTATATATATTAGTAAATGCTCACCACAATAAGTATAGTTACCTTCTGTCAATATACAAAGATAATACAATATTATTGACTATATTCCTTGACTATATTCCTTATGCTGTATTTTCATCTCTGTGATTAATTTATTTTATAACTGAAAGTTTGTACCTCTTATCCCCTTCACCTATTTCACTCATCCCCTCCCTCTTTCCCTATGGCAACCGTCAGTCTGTTCTCTGTGTTTATGAGTCTGTTTCTGTTTTGTTTGTTTGTTTTGTTTTTTAGATTCCACATATAAATGAAATCACATGGTGTTTGTCTTTCTCTGTGTGACTTATTTCATTTTGCATAATACCCTCTAGGTCTATCCTTGTTGTTACCAATGACAAGCTTTCATTCTTTTTCATGGATGAATAATATTCTATTGTGTATATGTGCCACATCTTCTTTATCCATTCATCTATTGATGAACACTTAGGTTGCTTCAATATCTTGGATATTGTAACTAATGCTGTGATAAACATAGGACTGCACATATCTTTTTGAATTAGTGACTTTTTGTTTAAGCAAATTCCCAGAAGTGGAATTCTTGGGTCATATGGTATTTCTATTTTTAGTTTTCTGAGAAACCTCTGTATTGCTTGCCATAGTGGCAGCACTAATTTACATTCCCACCAACAGTGTATGAGAGTTGTTTTATTTTAATTCCATCTGATTAGCATTGTATGACAGTAGCAATAGTAATCTCTCCATAATCTAGGGCTTGTAGTTGGCTCCAACCTCCTCTTTCTTCTATTATAAATCTACAACCCTTTCACTGCTAATTAGAATCTCTTAAGGAAAGACCAGGAAAAGGAATTGCAATTTAAAGGGGTTGGTCTTGCTTCTTGTGACCAGCTCTTGGCTGGGTAGAGGAGGAAGCTGAAAATTTGGTAGTCTAATTTGCAGATTTTAAAATAACTGGACGTCAATTACCCAAGCTCTTTATGTAACATTCTCCATGTCTTCATTGGAAGGTGGGGCAGTAGCTGCTGCTTTATTTGTTTTAAACCCCATTTTAACTTTTTCTTGATCTGAAAGACAAAGACAAATTTCACATATTCACATCATGAGAAGTGCAACTTTTTTCCCCCAGTAAAACATGAGATTGGCATGTCAGGAATGCAGATGATTGTCTATATCTGTGGATTCCAGCCTTTCTCACAGTCCCCTTGTTAATTATTCTTCCAGGCGGCTTTTGACTTTTATAAAAAACAACCCTGAGCTGTGTGTCACTGTCCTTTTTAACAAAACTCAATCTCAAAGAACAAAATAACAAAGGTGCCCGTAAAGGGCATATGGAAGGAAAAAAGAAAAAGCCTAAGTCAATAGAAATTGAATAAGAGGCTGGAACCTTGGGGTAAAATTATATGTTACTAATTGGAATTCTTTTCTTTTCATGAGATAATAAAATTAGGCTCCTTCATAGCTATTCCTTGGGATTAAAAGAATGGCCTGGGGATACTGAGGGGGCTCGTCTGTAGTGACTAGAAGACCCGAGGCTATTGTTACAGCTACAGACAAAATGTTTGACTATATTTTCTGAATAATCAAAGAGTTTACTGGTGGTTTGACAAAATGGATGGACCAATTTTAGTCAGAATGATAGAATTATTTGAGTCTGTGTGGATAGACTACAAATACCTAGATGAAAAAAGGAGTAAGTTAATCAACCATCCCTATGCTTAGGTTTCCGTGGTACCAAGCACGGAAAACAGCTGAATAATCAATTCAAATACTGTAAGGTTTTTAAGGGTAGTTATGATTCCAGACTGATAAACTTCCTTCCTCTTGCACACAGTGCCTAACAGATAACAGCCTGCAATAACTGCTTGATTAAATGGCTGATAGGATATTTGTCAGCCTGTATAAAGAGCTTAAGTTTATATCAGTCTTGTAATCCCGGGGCAAAATACCTTTGAAACTGAAATCAGTGAAAGGGAGAAATAAAGTGGGAGAAATCCATTTATTTCTTACAAGCAGTCATCCACTTCCGCTGCCCATGTCTCTTGCAACCCACCTGCAAAAGAAGAGGCTCCACCCAACCTCTCTGGTCCAGATATGCCCTTGCTAGCCCTTGTAATTACCTATTGATATGGAGATGGATACCTCTCTCCACCCTTTGGAAACACCTATTGATATGGAGATGCACTATGGCCAGGTAAAAGATGCTGTAAATACTGCAATTTTACCCACAAGTCTGCAAAGCTATATGTGGCAAAGCTGTCTACATTATGTCCAAAGATTCCTGCTCCATTTTCATATTGTAGGATTGCTTTTGGATAATGGCTATCCAGCCAGGGACTGCATTTCCCAGCCCCATCTCACATCCAGACAGGGCCATCTCACGAACTGAATTTTAGAGGAATTGCTTTGTGTCATTTTTAGGCCAGAGTAGTTAAGAAACAGTGACTTCAGTCATTTAGTTAGGACTAAATGCCTAACTCATATTAAATGCTCAGTAAATTTTGGCTCCATATAATCATATATGTGTAACTCCTGAGAGAGGAAATCTCAGGGCAAAATACCTCTAAAACCGAAATCAGTCAAAGGGAGAAATAAAATTTAAAACCTGTTTATTGCTTACAAACTGCAGTCCAGGGCCGTCTCTTTCCTTCTTGGGCAGAAGCAAGCAAGACCTCCCCCTAACCTCTCAGGTTCAGATAAGCCCTCGGTTGCCTAGGTAATTACCCATTGATATGGACATGAAACTTTATCCACCCCTGAGGAATGCCTGTTGATATGAAGATGCACTAAAACCTGGCGAGATATTCTGGAAATATTACAATTACACCCACAGGCCACCCCTCCAGAAATCTCACCTTACAATCTACTCATTCCCCCTCTTCCACAGTGGTCTCTGGGAGAGAAAACTGGAACACTGTGACCAGACTAATTACATACAATAGCAACAGCAATAAAATCATGATAATTCTCAAGCCAGAGGATTCAGCTAGGTTCAAAGTCTTATGCAGTTTAAGCCTGTAGCTCGCCCATTCGATAGGCAGGCAGTAGCTGAAGAGGTAGAGGGTTCAGAGCACATGGCAGCTGCAGCCAGGGGACACATCCAGGCCACAGGGACTGTAGGAGAAAATAACCTTAAGGGAGATAAGATACATGTTTTAATGACACCAGCATAGGCAAATCTTGTCCATCAGGTAGGATACATGCAAGAGAGTGGTCCTGTGATAGGAGAGTGGCAGGAATGGGATCTCATCCTGGTCTAGTATACCAGATTTTCACCCCCCTCCCTGTGGGAGTTACAGATGGGTCAATATATAGGGCTATGGGAGGTACATGCACTAGCCATAAAGATAAAACAAAACTTCCCTGTAAGACTCTCTTACCTCCTGGACATTTTGGGTACACTAATGCGATCTTTGGGGGCCATTCTGCCATTACTCCAGGAATACACAGGAGGCCAGCTTCCCGGCCTTTCCCCCAAGGTGCCAGTAGGGCCAGCCATCACTGTCCATGTGCCAAAATGTCCAGGGCCAAGTCCATTCAACAGTGTCTCCAGGGTTTAATGCAGTAGGGGCTGGCAGCAGAATGTTGCTCTGCTGGCCATATCCTGGCTTCAATAACTCTTCTATGGTTTTCACATACAGTTGTATAGGAAAG
>JAVSCE010018211.1:0-119284 GCA_032199065.1 Smutsia gigantea | reverse complement strand
ATTTCGACAAACGTGCTTGCAGCTGCCTGTGATGTCCAGGAGATGCCTTACCTGTCCAGGCTAGGTGTTTGCTTTGGTTACTGCTGGCAACTAAACAGTCGGCGCCTCCTCATTTCCTGACTCCGATACAAAACCACTGGGGCACGGCAGCACACACTGCCACGGAGCTGAGAGCCCGCGAAAGGCGCGGGTGCTGCTGCCCCCGGAGCTCCCTGAGGACCTGGTGCAGTCGGGGGTCTAGGCCGAATGGTCCTGCGCTGGTGGAGGGCAGGGCGGTGGCTTCTCCAGCTGCACCCGTGGTGGGCCGCCTCTCTGGTGTGCAGGGGCGGGGGGAAATTGCTATGCCCAGTGCCCCTCTGGGAGCACAGGCTTTTCAGAACACTCCTGGGGGTCAAAATTGCTGATGAAGCAGAAGCCCTCTCTCGCTGTGTTGACTGAGTCAGGAAGGATTATGAAGGTGAAGGTGACCTTTCTGAATTATTGCTGGGTTCAGTATTTCTCTGTGGCAGAGTCAGTGGCACACTTTTTTTTTTTTGCCTTCTCTGCAGTGGCACACTTTTTATGTGCATTTTGTCATTTATCTTTTAATTACTTTTTATGTATGCACATATATTTTTGAAAGCCAAGGATGATGAGAGAAGAAACTAGTGGATCCCTACTCACCAAGTTCTCCCCTGTGACTCTTCGCTCTTTCTTCTGGCCTGTGCTTGTGATTCTCAGTAATGTGCACATGGCTGTTCTTGAGTCATCGCATTTGTGAGTTCTGTGAATCACCCATGAACTTCCTCTGTGGCTCCCTTTCCACAGCATTATCTCTGCTTCTCCCTTGTTCTGCCAGTATTTTACCTCCTGGGTAAATCGGTGATGAACGCCTATTATGTTGTGTGCCTACGCAAACGGTGTTCACAGATGAGCACAGTGGCATACTGTGATTGGTTTTTTGCCCCGTGGAGAAAAATTGCCTTAAAAATGTGCCTAGTTTTCTGTGTACCTGTGGCTGGCTCTTACCATATCCTCCAGTTGCCTCTGAGGAGAGGCACCACTGTGCTCGGTGCTGCCAGGCTGTCTGCCGGCCCCAGCCTTCTCCTGCACCTCCCTTCTGAGACCCAACGCAGGGGCCGAGGCGTGGTCAGGACAGCACTCTGCTCGTGTGTTACATCTCCTGCTCTCTGTATCCTGTCTGTTGTTCTTTGTGGTTCATTCCCGTGCTCCACTAGCTTCCAGAGAAAAGGCTCATGCGAGTTCAGTTCTGGATCCATGTCAGTTTGGATGCCTGTGAACCTCTGGGTTGGAAATTACTTCCTCAAGGATGAGGAGCACATCAGCCGGCGTTCATGTTTCCAGTGCCGCTGTTGGCATGGCTGGGCTTCCCTTGCTCGCCTCTTGAGCTTCAGGGCAAGGTCCTTGGCGTCGTTCCGTGGGGAATCTCAGTCCCTCCACTCCTTATTCTTGCTCTCCCCACAGTGTGTCAGTGTCAGCGCTCCAGCCCTCTTCTGATTGTCCTTCCCTCCTGTTACCCATCTCTTTGTCTTTCAGCTCTGCTCTCTGAGAGAATTCTTCCATTTCATCTCTGACCTTTTATACAGCTAGTATGCTTTTTTTTCTAAGAATCCTTTTTTCTCCCTAGTCCGACTTTGCCGTTTTGTAACATCTTGTTCTTGTGAAATGGGTGCAATGTCTTATCTCCTTGGATAATAAAAATAGTTTCCTGACATTTTCTTCTTCCTTCTGAGTTTCTGTTAGCTGCAAATGGCTCTCTCCTCATGGGGTCTTTGTCTGCCACATTAGGGCATCTTTGGAACCTTTGGTTGGCAGTTTGCTGTAAAGAGGGGCCCTGCAAAGTGGACAGGCTGAGCACCAGGGGCTTGGCTACTGGGAGGGGCACCAGAGGCTTATGTGGCTTCAGGTTCTCTGAGTTTTTCCTTCCGAACATTGTGTTCCAAACATCAGGCTGCAGGGTGAGAGCCTGGGCGCCCCACTGGAGGAGGCCCCGGGGCAGGTGGGCGGGTGGGCGGGTGTCAGCAGTGAGTTTGGCTCTAGTCACTGGGATGGCACACTGACCGTTTCTATTGTTGCCCTCCCTGTGCCTCCTCACCTGGGCGGTGACCCTGCCCATGACTCTCCATCTTCTGCTTCCCCAGAGAAGAAATCTGTAGCCGGCTCCTAGTGCAGGGTGGTTCCCCAGCAGCGTGCATCTGGAGAGGATAGTTCTCACCCAGGAATCCTGCCCTTTGCTTTTGGTCCCCAGGCCCCTGTCACGGCTCGTCCTGAGCCTCATGAAGATCTGGGGCTGTCAGCTGGGCTGCCTTTCAGCCCTCCTCACTGTCACCTACTTAAGAATATGCTTTCTTGGTGGGTTTGCTGTATCCACCACCACTGGGTCATCAGCTTTCTAGCTGCTGAAATGCTGCTGTTGGGGCTGCCACTCCTGTTCTTCCTGTCTTTGTGAGTTTCTGTTAGAGAAAAACTAAATCCCTTTTTCCTGTGGTTTTAGTGGGGTTTGGGATGGAACAGAATCAGATATGCGGTGCACTTCGCTTGAGGTTCCTGTCTCATTTAAGTTTATTTTTAAATGAAATTATTACAGGGAACATGTTTATTGGATTGTGAGTTAAGCTACCTTAGTTGGAGTCAAGCACCTCACCCATCATGCGGCTTGTTCTGCAGACACAGTTTCCTCTTTTCAGAGCGCTGGGATTCAGAGGGCTGGGACGTTCCACTGGGAACCTGTATGCTTTTCATTCTGACTGATCCCTTGTCATTCTCCTCTCCAAATAAATTTTTGATTTTTTAAATTTGGCATCTAAGTGTGATAATTTGGGGGAACAATTCAAAATTACATTGAAAAATAGGTCCTTTCTGAATTGAAAATATGAAACCATAGGTGGGACAAGAATCAGTCAAAATTGGGTTTCCTTCTCTGGGCCAGTGTAGTGTTTGTTCCTTCCAGTCCATCCCACTTCCTGCCCTTCTCCTAGGGGCAGGCTCAGGAACCTGTGGCCCTGGGACAGGGCAGAAGCTTCAGGCTTACCTCATGCACGTGCAGTGTGCGGGCCTGGCTGGTGTTCGGGGAGGGTGGACAGTTCTCTGTTGTACTGGTCTGAGCTGTGCTTTACCAAACACTGAGCACCCCTGGGCTGTGTCACATGCTGGGATCATGCGCCCAAATGCATAGGGCCATCACACAGGCCTGGGGTCAGGGCAGGGTGGGCTGTGCTCTGAGCACCCCAGTATGGAGGCAGGGCTGATAGAACCTCCTTTCTCAGGCATCAGGTCTGGGCTCGAGCTGCCGAGGACCTGGAGGATCAGGGGCACCTTTTCCTTTTTACTTAGGTAGGTGGCTGTAAAATCTGGTAAAATCTTTTTCCCTTTATGATGTCCCAATATTGTGTAACTATTCTGTTATTGTCTGGTACTTTCATGATTTGGGATTTTACGTAAACAGGGTGAAGGGTGTCACACTCGAGCAGCAAGCTCCTGTGTTCACACAGATTGTGTGAGCATGCAGGCAGCAGTCCATTCTGGAGGCTTCTCTTGGGGTAGGGGGTTGACAGAAACACTCCCTTCCATCCCCGTGAAAGGTCAGTTGGAGTTACGGTTCTCAAATTAGGAGAAGTTTCTGGGCAGAATGAAAGTCTGTCACACAGACGGATGGACAGAAGGCATCCTGTCCATCCGAGGTCAAGAGGGAGGAAAAACCCTTCCTTCTTTGACACCAACAGAATACCAGAGGGGCCACTCTCCTTGGAATTCAAACATTCCTTCATCAGCAGGAGAGGACATTAGCCCCAGGGGAAGGGCATGTTGAAGGGAAGGCCAGTGGGCGGGATCTAGGGCCCTTTGGCATGGAGCGTGGACTGGAGGATCAGGCAGCCAGAGGAGCGCAGGGGAGGCCGTGTGATGCTGCTCCTCAGCATACCTGTGAGAGGCCCTTCCTGAGGACTGTGCAGCCCACAGGGAGGCTGTGCAGCTGGCATTGCGGGGGCGCCGTCCATGTGGCCCAGAGCTCGAGGAAGAGCAGCTGTGCGCTCACTGCTGTCATCTGCTGGGAAGGGGGTGACCCGAATGCCATCTCATGGTGGAGGTATTTTGGGATGTAGTCTTTCTGTATGCTGTTAAGCAGACTATTCCCTGGCTGATTTCTTTGACACGCACTAGTGTTTCTCGTGTGCCAGGCACCTGATGACGTTAACCCCTGTAATCCTCAGAGCGGCCGTGGGAGGTGAGAACAGGCAGGTGCTTATCCCGGTCAGTCGGTCAGTGGCCGGGAGAGGAGCTCCAGCACATGCTGAGCCTCACCTCCATGGGTACCTAAGGACACGGTGGTTTTCTGCATTGATCAGATGTTGAGGCGTTTCCCAATTTGGGGACAGGAAGGAGGGGAGGAAGAACAGGCTAGATGCTGGGCCCGTGCTCCCAAGCTGGCCACAGCCCTGTCAGAGAGCGCCTTTATGAAGAAGATGCACTTGGGGGATGGATGCCTCTCCCGAGACCCAGAGCTGGCCAGTGCCCAGAGTGGAATTTGAGCCTTGTGTGTGAGATTTGGAGCCCTGGCCCTTCCTCCTCTGTGTACTTCTGTAGTCCAGCTGCCCAGCACTTCCATCTGCGCAGGCAGGTGCCTTTCCTGTCACCCTGGTCTCTTGCCGCCTGGATGTGCTGGGTCGAGGCCTGGTTTCCACTATAGCTGTCACACCACTTCTTAGTTCCGCACATGTTCCATCAAAATTCACAATGTTACTATTCCTTGTATGAAAACACCAGTTGTTTTGTCCCACGCTGATGACTGCCTGCTATTGCACACACAGGTAGGTACCACAGTCTGCTCCCAAGGTGTTTGTAGGACAGTGGGACTGACAGGAAGCCAGCTGTTCCCACAGCAGCTGCCATGGTGTGGTCAGAGTGACCATGGGGCTTCTCTGAGGCAGAGAGTGGGGTGCACAGTCAGAGGGCCGGTGGGATGGTTAGGCAGCGTGCTAGATAGCAGGGTCCTGGGCAAGGGAGTGGGCTTCTCAGCCAGACGGGCTGCCTACCTTGCTGGTAAGGGGTAAGGCCCCTGAGGCAGGTGGAGACATAGCCTGGGCGGCTATGTGGCTCAGGGAGCTGGCAGAAATGGGGGTGGGAGTGGGGCCTGTCAAGAAGGATCAACACAGGTGCATTTAGAGAACTGCAGAGCTTAGTCGGGGAGGGAAGACTGGGTTCCCAGGTTTCCAGTCTGAGCCATTGGTGGGCACAGAGCAGAGAGTGTCTCCTTGGTGTGTCACTGCTGTCTGCTCAGCAAGATCGGGACAGGAAGGACCTTCTCGAACCCCTGGCCGGAGCTCACAGGGCCCGTGTGATGGATCAGGTCTTCCCCCCAAGAGACTCAGGTCTAAACCAGGTACCAGTCAAAACCTGACTGGGCAGACAAGTGTAGCCATGGTGACCAGGAGGGAGCTACCCCCAGGAGCTTGTGGAGCTCTAGCTCACCAAGAGGCTGTGTTCTGAGCCAGTGCTCCGTCTTCTCAGAGAGCTGGTCATGCCCAGGAAGTGGCCACCAGACAGACACCTTCTGTTAGGGCGCAAAGGCCTCCCTGACAGCCTTGGGTTTGGTGGTGGCTGCCTCGGTATTCAAACTGTGGCAGGACAGCTGTTTAGAATCAGTCCTTGTGAGCTGACACTGGCTTTGCTCCTTGACCTCCCTGGCTGGCCTGGCCCTCTTCTTCCTGGCACCGACCTCAGCCTTGCTCTTGTGAGGGCGCAGCTCCTTGAGATGTGCTCTTTCTTCTCAGTTGTTTCCCTGAGGCTGTAACCCCCGCTCTGTGTTTGGGCCTGTCCCCTTGTACAGTAGTTTGCCTCTGTTTAGTGACAGTCACTCGAAGGGTTTGGTTTTCTGGAGATGGTGGCTGAGGAGAGGCCATCCAAGTATAGTTGCTCTGGTCCTGCTGTGTCCCGCCTGTGCAGGAGCTGCTCCAAGTGTGCGACTGGGTGCCCATGACAGTCTCACGGGTGTGTTGGCCCCAGTGTGGAAGGAGAGACACCAACCTGAGCACGGATGTGAAATGCCAGCGACCTACAGTTAGAACCCAGATAAGAGATCAGCACCTGAGATGACAAAATGCTGAGATGACCAGAAAGGACAGGCACTCTCCTTGGGGAAACATGGGAGTGGTAACAGAGAACTGTGTGTTGTCTTTTTTGCTTCATCTTCTGTTTATGGAGCATGATCTGCAGAGTAGAAATAGAGGCAAAAATATTTTAAAAATTGCAGAACTGAAAACAGTTCTGGGCCCCTGTTAATTCTTCAGCCAGCAAACACGCAGGGTCTGTTCGGGCAGGTGCCGCAGGTGATAGTGGTGGGGGACATGTGCTTGATATGGACCTGGTGCTGCCATGCGGAGCCCTGGTGCCTGGCCAAGGAATGGCCTTCCTCCTCGGCTCCGTTCCTTTGCAGCCCTCTTTGTGGCTTACAGACAGAACTGGATGTTTATCCCAGTTCCGTTTCCTGTTGTCAAGGTGTATGTTCTAGCTTGTCAAGATAGGCCTGTTTGTGGTCTCTGTGTTGTCTGTGCTCCTCAGGCTGGTGCCCACACCGTCCACATCAGCTGTGATGTTGCCCTGACCAGGACAGGGCTGGGCACTTCCTCCTGCAGAAAGCCTGACATCTGGTGCCTTTGAGCCTGGGCCCCCGCATCTCAAAGCTGTTAAGCTGGTGTCTGTGTCTCTCTGTGGATGTACCAAGCATCTTTGCTTCAGTCAAGATACACAGTGTCTGAGTGGGGCCTTTGGGTCTGCTGACTATCAAGAGTGGCTGCCCGCAGCTTGGGAGGAGTGTGTTTAGCCAGCTAGGACCCTGGCTTACTTAGCCCATGGGGATCACTGCTCTTGGGCACAGAGCCCACCTGTGTAATGGAGTCCACTTCCAGAGCCCTCAGCACCCCGCACTGCCTTTCTGCTTCACACCTTGGCTCCTGACTCCACCCGGTATCCATGGTCTCCCATCTCCCCTGGCCAACTTCCAGGTGCCCTCTTGCCATGTCCCCTGTTTTCCTCTGGGTCTCCCTGCTGGTCCATGGCTCTGTGGCTGGTCTGCAGCTCTGGGCAACTCTCTCTATGGGAGGGTTTTCCTCTCTCTGCTGTCGGGAGGGGGGACGGGAACAGGCATGGTCCTGAGGGACACAGGTGAGGCTCCCTGCTGAAAATGAGTCTGCTTAGTCACTTCTCTTGCCAGAAATGTTCCGTTACTTAGAACCTACTAGGATGCCTTTCGAGCCCCATGTGAGGAGTGCTCACCCACAAGGTAGACCTTGTGTCGCCTTCCTGCATCGTTGCTCTTGTGCCCTGGTCACATTTCCCCTGTGCCTGTGTTCCACCCTGGATGCCTTGCCAGCTCAATGCAGGCTTGAGGAAGGAGGTGTGTGTGGGGACTCTGAACTCAAGTGTTGAATGAGTTGTCTAGCAGTGCAGTAGGTCAACATTATTTTTCTTTATGCATTAATGCAGATTAGTCCATCTCTTAACATTTACCTTCCTTTCTGGGAAAAGAGCACAGATGTGATCCCACAGCCCCATGTGTGCACTCTGTCCGTTCCCTGGGGTTTATTTGTTTGGAACGGTCAGAAAGCTTTCTAGCACCAGGTGGATTGGGTTTGTTAATTCACTTGGGGCAAGGCAGCAGAGCCCTGGCATGCTTGTTATTCGTTTATCAGCAGGCCCAGGGCTGGGAAGACAGGCAGGGAGGAGACCCATCCTGTGGGAAGAAGGCAGGCTGTGAGCAGACAGACCAGGCCTCCGGACTGAACCTGATGGGCCCTTTCCTTTCCAGCAGATGCACGCGTGTTCTTAGCTTCATGTGGGACATGTGTGCTTCTATTCAAAGGGGCTCAAGCTTATTTAGCCCATGTGTGTGGCTCTGTCCGGCAGAGCACCATGATGAAAACTTGCAATAGGATTCTGTCTCTGACTGGACAGTGTTGGCAAATGTGTTTTCAAGATGCTTCCATGTCTGTGCAGTCTGTCAGTCTCCTCCTGCCCCCAGCCTGAAGCTGTTGAAGTGGAGCTTGTCTCTTTGGTCCCACACAGGGACCTTTGCCTTGGGAGAGACTGAAATATGACTTCTTATGGCCCCTTCATTTTACATGGAGGAGACCATAGCCAGGGTCTCATTGCTCTTAGTGCCAGAGTTGGGCGGGGACCAAGGCCACACAGAGGGCAGCTGGCTTCCCGGCTGTCTAATGTGCACTTGAGTCTGTGCTGTTGGGAGCGATCCCTCGGGCCTGGCCTCCCTGTCCTCTCAGGCCAGGGTCTGGCTGCGTTGCTTTGTGGCAACCACTTTCCTTTATTCTTGTGACTCTGCCCTGCCCTCTTACTCCACCTTTTATCACTCTGCTGAGTGCTCCTGGATGCCAGGCTGATTTGCTGGAGGACAGCACCCCTTCCACCCAGGGGCACCTGCTGTGCAGGCCCACAGGCCAGGACCTTGGCAGAAGCAGACTTGTAGATATGTGTCAACATCTCTTCTCATTTTGTGTTGCAGCGAGGATGCCATGAGAAAAGCTGGCGTGGCCCACAGTAAATCCAGCAAGGATATGGAGAGCCATGTGTTCCTGAAGGCCAAGACGCGGGTAAGGCCCTGGTGGGCAGAGCCCTCAGCAGGGAGGCCCAGGAAGGGGAGGTGTGATGGAGACTCTGGATGCCCTCTGGGGAGTTGAAACAGGTGGCTGCTCATGCACTGTTCATGGGCACCGTCGGCTTCACCTGCAGCATCGTGGTGCTTCCTGTGTGACCATGGTCCAGGTACAGGGAGGGTGCTGGCTAGACACCCAGGACATGGGCCCAGCCTCCGACCCCATACCCCACTGCTGGCACCGTCCATTCGTGGTCGGCTCCCATGGATCTTGGGGGGTGCTCGTTCAGGCTACAGCTGTTTCTGTAGAAGGGATGGATGCTCTGAGTGAGAACTGTTTCTGTCCTCAGCCTCAGCTCTCCCAGTGGGTCCTCACCTCAGCCCCACTGGGCATTGACACATGGGCCCAAAGGGTTCCTTTTCCCTTTTATTAAGTGAGGAAGGTTGGTACTCATGGAGTTTGAGGCCTTGATTGAGGAGGACCCACGCAAAGGAAGGGCACAGGTGGAGTGACTGGGGAGGATTTCTACTGTGTAAGCTCTTGCTCTTGCCCTGGGCTGGGCACCACGGGCTTTGTGTGACCACCTCCTTTCATTCCTTGCATCTGTGCACTCCCCCTGGGGCAAAGCTGTTTTTGTAAAATAATTCAGAGAAGGCACAGAGAAGCCAAGCAGCTTGTCTAAGGTTTCCCAGCTCATGCTAGGTGGGGCTGATGCCCAGGGCTTTTGTTCTGCAGCACACCTGCTCCACCCCGCTGCAGGTCCTAACCATGCAGACTGTCCACTGCCCTGGGTTTCCAGGGAGCACCTTGTGCCTGAGTGAGACATTGGAGCCCTATGACACATGTGTGTCAGGAATCAAAAGCAGGTGCTATTTGTGGCCCTTGAAGGGCTTCTGGTGTGGATAAACCAATTGTCAAGACACACGGAGGTCAGCTGGGGAAATGTGAATGTGGTCTGAGTGTTTAGATGAGGTGAGCATATTTGAAATTGAAAGATAGATCCTGGCCACAGAAAGCATGTTTCAGGACTGGAACCGTCTATACAATCTGGTCTTGGAGGTCAGCAACGACTGTGTTGTGAGCACATTTAAGTGCAGGGAAGACCTCTGAGCACATGTACTGAGGTGGGCAGGGACGCTCTGTGCCCTGGATATAGATGATAAACATTTTTTTTTCTTTTAATGACAACTATTTTGAGATCTACGTCATATGCTATACAGTTCACCCTTTAAAGTGCACAATTCAGCCTCATTAGGATCTTCCCAGAGTTGTGCAGCCGTCACCACAAACTGACCTGGAGAACATTCTCTGAAAGAAACTGTGCTTCTTAGCTGACACCCCGCCCATTTGCCCATTTTCCCTTAACCTTCAGCCCTAGAACGACCACAGACTTGCTTTCTGTTGCTATAGATTTGCTTTTTCTGAACTTTACATATAAATGCAATCATATAGTATGTTTTTGCAGTTGTCTTCTTTCTCTCAGCATAATATGTATTTTCAAGGTTCATCCATGAGCTATATTGTAGCATCTACTTTATTCCTTTTTATTGTTGAATGACATTTTATTGTTGATAAAGCACATTTATCCATTCATCAACTGGTGGGCATTTGGATTGTTTCCACTTTTCGGCTATTATGAATGATGCTGCCATCAAGTTTGTGTACAACTTTCCTGTGGGCATAGGTTTTCATTTCTCTTGGGTGTATGCCTAGGAGTGAGTCGCTGGTCATTCGGTAACTCCTTAACCTTTTAAAGAACCGCCAGGTTTTTTCTCTGAAGCAGCTGCATCATTTTACCTTCTCATCAACAGAGTGTGAGGTTCCAATTTCTCACTGTCTCATCAACACCTGTTATTGTCTGTCTTTTTTATTATAGTCATCATAGAGTAAGAAGTAGTATCTCATTGTGGTTTTGACTTAGATTTCCGTGGTGACTAATGATAGAATATCTCTTCATGTACTTATTGGCCATTTGTATATTTTCTTTGGAGGAATATCTATTTAGATCCTTTGCTCATTTTATAATTGTTTTCTTGGTCTTTTTATTGCTAGATCATAAGAGTTCTTTATGTATTTCAGATACAAGTATTTTATTAGATGTAGTTATTAGGTATTCACAAATACTTGGAGAATGGGATGTTTTGTTTTTGTTAGCTTGTATTTTCTTATAATTAAAAATGTTGTTGAGGGCTTATTAAACTGTTTCAGCTTTTGAAATGCAGAACTTGTTTTTTCAATATTGTTTGTTTTCTATTATTGTTTCCTAAGGAACTACCCCAAAACTTGCTGGTCTAAAGAAGCACTGAGTTCTTTCTTCCGATTCTGTGGTTCAGGAATTGGGTCAATTGGAACTGCCTGCCTGGCTGTACTTATGGTCTTGCTGTGACCTCTCATGCAGCTATATTCAGCTGCCCCCTCTTCTGGGCTGGAAGGTCCATAAGAGCTCACTCACTAGTCTGCACACCAGTTTTCCCAGTATGGCCCCCACGAGATGTCTCCAGCAGCACAGCTTGGACTTCCTTAAAGCAAGCAGCTGGCTTCCAATGAAGAGGAAGGAAGCTGCCAGTCCTTAGAAGTCCTAGAACCTCACTTGGATACAGCAGGGCTTCCTGAGGCCAGTGCAGATTCAGGAGAGTGAGAATAGACTCTCCCTTTTGATGTGAGCATCAGTCTGTGTGTAGAGGGAGGCCAGTGGTTGTTGGCAGCCCTTTAGGAGACCAGCTACCACACAGACTCTCCCAGCACCTGGGGAACAAGCCTCCTACCCCCAAGGGGCATCTGGCAACACAGCAGGCCCCTCATCCCCTCACAGTCTTAGCCTCGGCCTTTCTGCAGCCCACACACTGCAGCTTCATAATTTCAGCCCCTGTGCCTCTGATCAAGCTGATTCTAAATCCCAGATTCACAGAGGAGGCCCCGACTATTCAGAAGAAAAGTATTTCTCAGAGATTTTGAAAATTTCCAGTGCCTTTTTGCAGAGACAGTCATACTGCTTGGACACTGTGTCTCATGCTGTTTTACTACTGCTCAGGCTCCTCGTGGAACCACATGCCAGTCTGTGCAGTGAGGCCCTTCCTTCCAGGTGGAGAGTCCTCTGGGAGGACTCGCCAGATGGTCAGATGGCCGCCCAGGCTCACTTGTTCGCTGCCCCTCCTCTCTGAGACCCCATTAGAACGACAGTGAAATAATTTAAAAGATGGGACCCTTTTAAAAATGTAAAAGCTAGGGAAGAGCGATTTCTCTGTTTCTGAACTCCAGGAGAGGCCAGGAGGCGTAGAGAAGAGGTCGACTTCCCTTGGAGTCCTGGCGAGCTGGGGGGTCCAGGGGCGTCCTCCCCAGAGGAAGCGGGAGCACTGAGGTGCCACGGGCCGCCTAGGGCCCAGCCTGAAGCAAGGAAAGCCTTGGGTGCTCTTGTCCTTATGAAGTCACCAAGTTGCCTGGCCACCGATTGCTCACACTTCCGGTGTGGGTGTTAGCACCCCAAATTAAAGAAAGCCCTTCCCATTCTGTCATTGGCTGGCTCCAGGTCCACCACCCAGACCCCATTGTTCCCTCTAAAGTCATGCCGCCTTGCAAGGCCCTGTTCTGTGTGGCTTATGTGTGGGAGCTCATTTGATCCCACATCAGCCCTGTGAAGCAGGTGTAGAGCCACTCTACCCATTTTGCAGATGGGGAGGCTCAGGCGCACAAACCATAGTTAACTTGCCCAGGAGCTCACACAGCTGGGGGCCGTGGTAGAGCCAGATTGAGAACTTGGGTGGTCTGGTGTCAGTTTACACTCTCAGCTGCTTCTCTTTCTGTCTTCCCCCGTCAAAGCAGAAGACACCCAAACAACTGCTTTAATTCCCTGACACCTTAATTCCTATGGAAGAGACTACTCTCTGTGTAAAGGAGGCTGACAGAAACAAAAATAACTGTGCCTGGGGGAATGGGGGTGACTGTGGTAACGGCGACTCCAAACACTTGAGCCAGCCTTCTGCATGTTCAGGAACATTGGGCCATCCGTGTGAGAACACAGTCAGGGCCCTACAACCTCTGTATTGGCTTCTACAGCAGCAGTGCATGGAGATGCTTACTACAGATGAGTCCATTTCTGAACAGTTGCTTATAACTTGGTTGTTTTTAAATTAAGCTTGTATATTAAACATGCATCAACTCTTAGCACTTAATAAAGTAGTATGTAAAAGTAATACATGTCTATCACTTCCAGTGTAGAAATAACTGGTGCAGAACTGAACCCTCCCCTGGGAGGCCAAGGTAAAACTCAGGGACTGGGGAGCCTAGAGCATCAGATGGGAAGCAGCCTTGGGATGAATCAAAGAGGAGAACCTGAGCTGAACAACCAACCAGCTGGAATAAATGGAGAAGAACACAGCCCAGGAAATAGGGTCAGGCCCAGCCATACTCCTGGCAAAGGAGGAAGAGGAGCTGCCTACATACATCTGATAAAAGGAGACACTTTCCTACCCTCAGCCTTTTAAAGGGATCTCACAATCCCTGGCTTTTCACTGAATCTGAGTGCATTTTTTTGCCAGCCCTGTTTAATCAAGGACAGTTATTGGACTGCCCAAGAATTTGGGTATTAGAAACACAGTCTTAGACCTGAGAAAAGCCCAATTGGGTACATTAAAAAAAGTGAGCACATGAAAAGACTAGCATTTTCTTAACAAGTGCTGAAATCTGGTAGAAAGGCTTGGGTGCAGCTGGTTCGTAACTTAAGGTCCAGCAGGTAAGCACTTCTTGCTCCATTCTGTTTGACAGTTGGTCTCCTGCACCATCCTTAGTAAACATAATTGTTCAGAAGCCTCATTGTGGATTCTGATTGTTTGAATCTCAGTAGCTCCATTTCCATAGTGTGTATCGAGGTACAGAGAGAAGTACTTGATGAACACATTGTCTAGTCCTTGCGACTTTTTCTCCAGCTTACCTTTGAAGAAACCAAGGTATAGGGCAGGTTAATGGTAGCAGGGGGACTTGCTTGCGTTCTGTCTCATTTTTTAATTTAAGCTGGGTGAAGAGCCCATTGGCATTTGTTTATTATTCATTTTCATATGTGTAAAATATTTATAATGTATAAAAATAGAATGTTAAAATATGTGAATCACAACACAATACTTATCAAAGGTTCCATGTTGCAGAGAAGAAGGCTCTGAAGTGCCCCTTCTTCTCTTTTTTAGTATATGAGGAAAACTTTTGAATAGACTGTAGAAACTGATAAACTGATCCTAAGGAAACTCAAGGGACCTAGAATAGCCAAAACAGTCTTGGAAAAGAACAAAGGCTTTGGAAGACCTGTACTTCCAAAATTATACTTAGACTTCTAAAATGTACTACAAAGCTATAGTAATCAAGACCATGTCATACTAGCCTAAGGATAAACATATGGATCAATGAGGTAGAATTGAGAGTCTAGAAATAAGCCCTCTTGCTTACTATTAATTGATTTTTTTGACATGGGGTGCCAAAAGATTTTGGTGGGGCAGAATAGTCTTTTCAGCAAATGGTGCTGGGACAGACAGCAGGATTGCCACATATATACCACTGATATACTCACCTCACAATAAACGTTAACTTAAATGGATCAAAGACCTAAATTTAAGAGCTAAAATGATAAAACTTAGAAGAAAAAATAGAAATCTCTGTAACCTTCAGTTAAGCGGCAGTTTGTTATGTGGGACATCAGAAGCAAAAGCAACAAAAGAAAACATTAATTTGGCTTCATCAAAATTAAAAACTATTTTGTGTCAAAGGACACCATCAAAGTGAAAAGACAACCCACACAATGGGAAAAAATACTTGCAAATCGCCTATCTGATCAGAGACTGGTATCCAGAGTATATAAAGAGATCCTGTAACTCAAAAACAGACTAATAAACACCCAGTTCAAAAATAAGTAAAGGACTTGAGTAGACATTCTTTCAAAGAAGATAAACAAATGGCCAAAAAATACTTAAGAAAATATTCAGCATTACTAGTCATTAGGGAAATGCACATCAAAACTACAGTGAGATACTCATACTCATGGTGGCTGTAATAAAAAATTAAAGTCAGACAAAAAGGAAGAAACCAGGCCAGACCTGCAATGCTTGCTTGGAAGTCTACTCAGCCAAACACCCAAGTCCATTGTTTACAAGTTCTGCCTCCCATACAACTAGGATACAGTTCAGCTAACCTGCCATTGTGCGGCAGGGATTCTTTTTGCTCTAGTTTCCAAAATGTTGCTCATTTCCTGAGCCCTCACCAGAAACACCTTTCACGTTCATCTTCCTACCAACTTTCTGTTTGTGGTGATACTCTACCTTCTCCAAGATGATGTGCTTTCTCTGCCAATTCCTCACTTCCCTCTGAGTTGTGAGAGGCAGAGGCTTTAACCTCCGTGTTTCCACAGCAGCATTCCCTATTGCCTGATCACTCCTGCCTGCCCCTGACTTCTTGGGTACTGGGTGTTAGATTGAAAGAGCAGAGGGTGCAGCAGTCGTGTTAGCAAGAATATGTCTGAGATGGTGCCTTGTATTTGCATTTCTGGATGTCTCAATTTTCTCATGAGGCCACGGTTGGTCAGGAGTTTGCAGAGTGATAGCCTGACTCTTCTCTTATATAGCTCCCCATCCACTTATCATCCACTGGGCCCATCATTTAACTGGGCATCACAAATGGAATTGTCCTTAATTCTGGCTTTTCTTCATCCACCAGGACTACTTGGTTGCTTGAAATTCAGCCTGCTCAGGACCACCAGGGTAGCTTTCTGTCCATTACTCCCTTCCAGCGCAAGGAGGTTCTGGTACCCCCAGCGATGACCGATGGTGGGGGATGAGGATGGGCTCTCTTCTGAGAACTATATGAGCTTGGACTCTCTGTCTATGGTGTTTTAGTCCATTGCAGTTGTTTGTTTTGATGCTTAGATGATCCCGTCCTCACCTGGTGGCAGCCCCTAGGCCCCTCCTGACTCCTTTAGTCTTTTGTTGCCTGCTTGCATCTGGGCCTGGGGTCAGCGTTCCTTTAAGGAGCCTTGGTTTCCTTTTTGAGGGTGAAGTAAATGGTATTTAGAGCATGCAGTGAGGGCACTGTGCTGCTCAGGGCTTCTGTGCCTTACTGTGAACTGAGCATAGAACGTTTTTGAAATAACATCCTCAAAAAACCATAATTTCACACTGATATTTTTCCAATTCAAATTTAACCTTACAGGGTTTTATTTTCATTTTAAATGTGTATCTGTTCTCTTACTATGAATGTCTTGGCTTCTAGTATCATTCATGTAATTGCTTTACTCTAAAATACTTCCAGAATAAACAGACTAATATTACCATTAATATTAGTAACATAAAATAACAAAATGTGGAATAAAGTTTAAGATTTCTTTGCAGCTCTGTCCTTAAAATATATCCCTTCCTCTAAGGATGTGTAGTTTTTTGTTTTGTTGCTGTTTGTTTTTTTAAATGATCACTCAAAAGAATTCTTTTCCTTATATGACTCTGATACCAATTCGATATATCTAGCTCATATGTTTTGGGTTATTGTGAATTTTTAAAAATTGTACTTTTGGTTAGGTTTTTTCTTCAGTTTGGTAAAAGATATACATGTTTCCAATGTGAAAATCATATAATGTGAGAAATCTCATTTCCAGCCCAGTTCCTGATACCTCTGGGGGTAACAATTGATCTTGGATTTTGGTTTATCCTTTCGGCATTTCTTTTTGCAGATTTAAGCAAATATATGCGTTCAGGGTCCCCATAGCTTGTACAAAAGGCAGTATGTTGTGTACAGTGTGTGGTGTGTGGTATTGTACATGCTGCATATGTGCGTCTCCTGCTGCACCCTCCACATCCGTCACTCTTGCTGTGGGCTTTTGTGCAAGACTTCGTACAGGTCAAGTAAATGTTTAAAGCTTTTTCCCACATTTGTATCTTCTCTTCTGTAAACGAGGCATGTTAGTAGTACCTGCCTCAGGGGTGGTTGGATGAATTAAGTGCATTAATAAATATAAAGGTTTGGAGCTATGCGGGCACCATATAAGGTCCAGAGTGTTAGCTGTTACTGTCTGGTTTGGTAATACCGAGCCTTGAGTGCATCCTGGGCTCTTACATTTTTTATGTCGAGCAGGGAGATGGTTAAGAGCGAGTAAAGATAAGGTGGGTTGTATGTTCTTAACACTTTCTCTGGAGCAGTCCTGGAGAGGCGGGGTGCCTTAGAAGGGGATGCCATAACCTGTGTGTCTGGATGGGGGCTAGGAATTCTCAGACTTGGGGAGGTCAGTCAGGACGCCAGTGTTCCAAAGATGAAGAGTGAGGAGCCGGGAAAGTAGACAGCCCTGCCTGGGGGGATGAGAGGTGCAGTTTAGCTCCTGGTTTGCAGCACAATCCCCAGCAGTTCCTAGGTGACCAGCCTTTGCAAGAATTTCAGAGATGTACTGAACCCACAAGTGAGCCCCTTGGCAGCAATGTGGCTGGCTGGTTCCTGTACCCATTTCTCTTGTCAGGTGGGCACATCCCACCCTGCCACCTTGGCCTCCCAGGACTCCTCATGCAAGAGCCTCCACTCCACTCCAGTCCGAGGGGCACCCTCGGCTGGGAGGAGACTCCTGGCCGTTCCTGCTCTGGGCCAGGGAGTGGCGCTGGGACCCACAGCATGGTGATATCTGCCCAACTGACTCTGAGCACTGGGTCCTGGTTCTATGTGGACGGCTTTGGGGACATGACTCTGAGCACCATTTATTCTGTCTTGTGTTTGAGTAAAAGTATCTGGCTGCTTTTTAGACCCAAGTCCTCTTGTTTTACCATTTATGGAAGTGGAGAAAACTCAACAATTCTTTTATGGTATCACCAACCTAAAAGGTGGTCCGTGGCCTTCATGAGATGTCAGACACTGACCGGGCAGGCTCTTAGTCCCCCTCCTTTTGTACTTGGCTGCCTCATTTTCTGAGCTTCTGTAGCCTCTCCCCCTGCTCCCCTCTCACCACACTGTCCTCCCAGCCTCCACAGGTGATCCATGGGCAAGAGCCCTGACTCTGGGAGGCCTCCATACGCCCAGCACACAGTCTGTCCTAGTGGAAATCGGTGGGGGCAGGTGGAAATTGGGAGGGATGACACTACCTCCTAAGCACCCTTTGCTCCAGCAGAGGCCCACTGTCCTCTTCTGTGCCTCGTCCTTTGCAAGTGCCTGTTGTGCCAGCCTTGCCTGTCCCCTGGCCTTTCCCCTTGTGTTCTCCTCTGCCGATTCCTTGGGCTGGGAAACAGTGAAGTTTGGAGATAGATGAAGGATAAAGATTTAGGAAGTGCTGATAGTTTTACATTCATGAGACCATTTTGGTTTTTTCCCATTTCCCCTGGAGGTGTTCTCAGGGTGATGGGTTCATTCTTTGTTCCCAGGCTCACGGGCGCGTACTTTGGGGTAGAGCCACCACAGCTGCGGCTTGGTCCTGGGTTCTCTTGGTGTCAGTCTCCTGTCATGTGGGCTCTCAGTGTCACAGTGACTTAGGAGGAGGGTCATGTGAACAGGGCAGAGGGTGAAGGCTTGGCCCTTTTGGGGCTGCCTTGCCAGAGAGAAGGGCATTTCATGTTGGGGAAGAGTGGTATAGCTTCTCCGAAATAAGATTTTAACTCGCACATCCCTTTGTGACCACAGGACAAATTCACAGTAGTGATTGTCTTGAACACCCACGAGTGGGTATCCTGGGTTGCAAAGAGGACAGTCACTGGAGGGCAGGTCCTGCTGCGCAGTTCCAGGAACACTGCAGCTGGGACAAGGAGGGCCCTCCACAGTGGCCTTCATCTGCCACCCTTGAGTGGCACTGTGCTCTCCCTTGCCTGTGCAGTAAATTCAGATGAACACAGATCTCCGGAAAGCACAGCCAGGGGCGCACATCCGGATTTGCATGCTGTTACGACGTCAGCAGTGAAAAAGCAACAGGCTGGGTATTAAAAGCGAAAGTACTTCACTGCAAACAGTGCAGAGAGGAACGGGGCCCACCCCTGCCTGCCTCTGACCTGCCCTGTGACCTCAGGCCGGCTGCCGTGAGGGGAGTGTTGGCAGCCGGTTGGAAGGAGCAGCGGTTTGAAGTCTCCTGGTACCCTTCCTGTTATTTTGTCTCTTTGTGCCTTTTGTTGGCCTGCTGTAGCTGAGCACTGACAGCTTTTCTCTGAGACGGATTCCAGAGGAGGCCGAGCTGGCAGAGCAGTCGCTGTCCTCGCTGTCCATGCAAGTGGGCCTCAGCTGCTGCCTTTCAGGAAGAACCCTCAGCTCTGGCCCAGCAGTGGGAGGGGGAGGGAGGGGGTGTCGCATGGCTTCCCAGCTTAGTCTGGGATTAAACTGCTTCCTGTTTTTACTTTCAGGACGAATACCTTTCTCTCGTGGCCAGGCTCATTATCCATTTTCGAGACATTCGTAAGTAAACGTTATATTTCTGGGTGGCTGTGAGGGCTGCAGGAGGATGGCCCTGTTGCATCGTGGTGGAGGCTTTCTTGACTGCAGTATATGAGTCAGAATATATGTGTAAAAGCGCCTGCTTTCTGGGAAAATTCTTCATTGCTTTGCATTTGATTCCATATTTCCCATCTTCCTTCAGCCTCAAAATTGCTAATTTTGGCATAATGGAAATATTAACCTCCAGGTGGTCTAATCTGGACTGCTATTTTTGTTTGTCCATTTAATCTCCTTTTGCAGAGGACTGTTGCTTTTATTCCTAAGCATGTCTTAAATAAGGAGCATTTATCCTGGAACAGAAACTTCCTTCCCTAGTAATTGGTTTTACCGACTGTGGAGTCTGACCTAACTGTGTGTTCCTGTCAGGCTGGAAGCTTCTGAGGCCAACCTCACAGCCCTCCCTTGAACTCCTTGGCCTGGTGAGGGTCTCCGGCCCCTGCTGCAGTCCGCCTCCTCTGACTCCCGGTGTCCTGCTGTGCTCCTGCCAGCCACGCTTGGCAGTAGCTGTGAGTGTGTCGTTGAGCCCCAGAGTCAGGGCTCTTGGTGGTCTTCTGTGTGTTCCTCATGAGCATGTAGACAGTGTTGCCAGATGGCCACAGTCTTTAAAGGGAACCGGGCTGGTGGGGGACTCTGGGGTTTCAGCCAGCAGTGCCTCTCAGTTGCCTACGGTTGTGTGTCGGCAGGAGAGGGGCTCCTCTGGACGCAGCCTGTCCGCAGGGCGCACGCTTGGCAGGCCCAGTTGCCACCCCCATGGCCGTAGAGGCTGCTGCAGCTTCAGTGTCAGTGATCTCAGACCGAGGCAGACACTGGGAACCTCAAAGGCCCTGCGTGGCCAGTAGGTTTTCCTTCTTTTCACATTAACTTTTTGCCAGAATGGCCAGCAAGAGGCACTTCACTTGATTTCACTTCCTTTGCTATGTTCGGGAAGGTCTTATGGTACTTGCTGGGAGCGAGAGGAGTTGGACCCAGGAGCCTGAGGAGTGAGCAGCCTGAAGGAGACATCCTTGTTTATCCTGGAAAGGAGCTCTACCTGTCACTGCTCGGCTGGCCTGCTGGGGAGGCAGCCCTGCCTTGGCAGCGCACGTCGGCCCTGTGGACCAGGGGTGCCCACAGTCAGCTCACCGGCTTGGCAGGAGAGCACTGCAGCTGTTCCCCTCCGGTGCTGGGGCTGGCTCGATCTGGTCCTGCCTGGCCTTGGACAGACTCGGTCTCCTGAGCTAGAAAACGGAGATGTCTATCTAGAAACGTGCTGCCTCACCAGCGTGAGCTGAAAATGGAGGTGGTGTGGCATTCTCAGCACCATCCCTGTGGTGCTCTTATCACTGAGCCAAGCTGAATCCCTGGACCTGGGAAGGAAGGAGCACCAGAGGAGGCCCAGAGCAAGCCTCTGCCTGAGAGGTGGTCTCCTAGGCCAGACCCGGGCTTGACCGTGGGGGCTGTGCACCCTACCCTCTTCGCACAGACCCCCACGTGTGTCGGTGCTGCCAGCAGTGGGGCAGAGACATGCTCACGGAAGCTCTGGGGTGTTTCATCTAGTTTCTAGGCAGGGTCAGCTCAGTTTTAGCCAGTGACCTCTGCACTTATGCCTACAGAGCTGTCAAAAGCTGACTGAGATATGTGGTTATGTAAAACTTTGTTTACTTTTTTTTTTTATATAGATAACAAGAAATCTCAAGCTTCCGTCAGTGGTAAGAGATTTTCCTTTTTAAATTAAAGTTTTCCCTAGGCTGGGGCTGGGGTGGTGGTAGGAAGGGGGTTGTGGACAGTGTGTGTACCTGGGGTCAGACTGTTCCTCGAGGAGAAAGTTCACAGAAAGAACTCTGGCTGGCGTGGGAGTGCAGGGCCACACCCGCCCCTCCTCTGTCCCTTCTCTTCCTGGCTCACCGTGCATTCACACGACCCTGTCCCAGCCCATTCCACTCAGATGCTGTTTTTGCCCTGCAAAAAGATGATAAACGCTCACACAATTATCAAGGTATAAAACAATGAGCTCTCCAGGAGGAACTCTTAGGACATACTCTGGATAATAATATGTAATATAATCTCTTAGAGAATAGCTGTAAATTCACTTTCTTAAGATATAGCATTTCTTAGTAATTTAAATAATTATCATTTTTTTCTATTTTTTGTTTTTTAATTTCAAGGATTTATCACATGGGAAGCCTGTTGATTCAGCCCTGGTCTCACTGACTAAGTGGCCAGTGAAGGGGTTTAGCAGATCCAAGATGCCAACTAGACCCTGAGCTGTTGGGAGGGAGCAGCCCGGTGTGTTGTCTGTCTTCCCATGGGCCACAGAGCTCTACGTGCTGGGTGCCTGTGCTTGCCTCGGCCCAGCTGACTGCACCTGCCTGTGTGGGCCTCATGTCTCATCATACACACTGATACTTAGCCAGCCAGGGCTGGGCAGGAGAAAGAACCCAGGAACATGTCTGGGTTCTTGGCACTGGAGTATAGGGTCCTTGGGCCCCCAGTTCTGTGTAAGGTGCACTGACGGGGCCACACCTGTCTGCAGGTAGCCGTTTGTTATGAATCTACGCTGTTGTGACAAGAGCCCCAGGCCCCTTGCTCAGGTGATGGCATCACTCATTGAGTTGGCCTGTGTTGTTGTGCCCCTGGCTCTGTGGTCCCCTCCTGCACATCTTAGCTTGTTTTGGTGTGGTGGCCCTGGGTGCAGGGCTCTGTTCTGAGACCTTCTGGGGGTGGGGTGGTGGGGAGTGGGTCCTACATAGGTTTTAGATTTACGTGGGCTTTTGGTATGCAAGGAAACTTGAAACCTCCCTGGGAGAACATCTGCCCATCCCACCCCTCACCACACACACACACACACACACATACACACCCTTCCCCAGATTCTTTGGCCCTAGACTCTTGCTTACTCTTGAAGAAGGGCCTGGCGTCTGTCCTTTGTTGCCCTCAGCATTCCCAGCTCTGTCTCACCCAGCAGGAGGAGTGTTCAGCCAGGAGGGGTGGGGCCTGTCGCCTGCCCTCGAGGGCTTGTTTGTTCTTCAATGTTAGGACCCTGGCATGGACCAGCCAAGAGGGTGGGACGTGTTTCTTGCCCAGGAGGGCTCATGATCCCGGAGCAGTGACAGACACACCTGATGTGCTGGCCCTGGCATGTAACGGCAGTTGCACTGGGGTTTGGGAAGCTCCCGGGACTCTGGCATTTCACTGTCTGGGGCTTTGAGGGAATCGAGTCTGGAGGTGGAAAGAAGTGTGTGTTCCATGAGGCCTCACAGCCTTTGGAGCCCATCCGGCTCAGTGGGTGCTTCTCTGAGACACGGTGCTCTTGTGTTCCCACAGACCCTATGAACGCACTGCAGAGCCTGACTGGTGGACCTGCTGCAGGAGCAGCTGGGATCGGCATGCCTTCTCGGGGCCCAGGACAATCCCTGGGTGGGATGGGTAGCCTTGGCGCCATGGGGCAGCCAATGCCCCTCTCAGGGCAGCCGCCCCCTGGCACCTCAGGGATGGCCCCCCATGGCATGGCTGTTGTGTCTACAGCAACTCCACAGAGTGAGTACCATGCTTCTCAGAGAACCTGCCCCTTTCTTTGCAGACTATGCACATTTTATTCCTTTGCTAGGATGGTGTAGAGAATAGTCTGAAGAAGCTCCGAGCAGCTCTGCAGTCTTATCTCTGTTTTATAGGGAGAGAAAAATCTCCAGGCCTTCTTTGTGCTACCAGAAGGGTTAAGTGATAGCAAGGCCCTCCTCCTACCCCTGGGTGGGAGTGGAGGGCTTGGAAGAGATTGAGGTATCCTGGTATTCCATCGAAAGAGTTGTGTTTTATAGCCAGACTAGAAACAGCTATATCTCAGGGTGTCCTCAGCCATGAAGCAGTGCTGTGAGCATCCCACAGTCTCTGGCCTGCCCCCTAGATAGTCGTGGGTGCAGCTTGCAGCCATATCTCCTCTGGGCTTCACCTGAAGGAGATGCCTTACCCTCTTTGCACTTCTGTCATCCCCAACACGTGGCCTCTCATCCCTCCTCACAGCTGCTCCAGCCAGGAGTGGAGCTGTGGCACAGACCTCCCTCTTCTTCCTAGAAGCCATCTTGCTGGACCTTAGATTCTCATTTTTGCAGTACTTGGAATATACTTCAGTACTTTCCCCCCCTTTACATAACTTTTGCAGAATAGCAGAGATTTCCCATGTGCCCTTCACCCAGCTGCCCTAGTGATAGTATCTTAGTAACTTGTCAAAACCGAGAAGCCCACACTGGGACAATACCATCACCTCAGGTAGACTTAACTCAGTCATCACCAGTTTTTACATGCATTCTTACGTGTGAGCTTATGCATTGTAGTTCTCAGATTTTATCATGGAATTGAGTAGCCATCACCATGACAGCATGTGGAATTGTTCTGTCACCACCAACAAGCTCGATTACATCCTCCTCCTGACCCTGAGACATGGCCGCTGACCTGTTGTCCACCTCTGTGATTGTGTCTCTTTGCAACTGTTACATCAGAGGAATCATACAAACTTTGACTTCTTGATATTGGCCTTTTTCATTTAGCATAATGTCCTTAAGATCCTCCAGTTTGTGTCAGTGATTCGTTTCTGTTCATTGCTGAGTAGTGTCTCATGGACTGGGTGCACCACTTTGCTTATCCATTCACCCTTGAAGGACATTTGGCTTGTTTCCAGATTTTGGCTGTCACAAGTAAAGCTGCTGTGAACGCTCATGTACGGGTTGTGGTGTCTCGATGTATTGTTGACTCACATCCCTCACCATAACCCTCTGAAGAAGGCAGTGTCGCTGCCTCTGCTTTGCCCATGAGGCAGCTGTGGCCTAGAGCTGGGGTCAAACCTGTCAAACCTGGATGCCTCACTTGTGTGCTTCCCTCCCCTCCATTCCTTTTGGGTTTCCTGTATGACCATCGCCTTGCTCTTCTCAGAGGCCATGTGTACCCTCCAGTTTCTATCCTCAGCCACATCCTTCCTTCTCAGGTCTTAATTCTCTTGCCTCTGGCTTGGTTCTTCATCCTGAGCTCCCATGTCCCTTCTTGTCATATCAGCACACCTGGCACATGCACAGGGCAACCTACAGAAGTGCCTCTAGAGAAGTGCCAGTTATGGCACCCTTTCACATTCTACTCTGGTGCACTGGTTGAATTTTTTTTCATTGCGAACTTATATTTTATAAAAAACAGTTGTAATATACATCAATTTAGAATACTCCCATGATTTGTCTTAGAAATTCAGTGGCAAAGCTTTGGTATCCTGCTCACACCCTCCCTATTGTGACCTTGGCCCATATCCTGTTTTCAGCTTCCAGGGGTCCTGGTTGCCTGTATAGCATGAGGGGTGAGTTGAAGTGGGTTCTCTCCTTTCATGTCCTGCTGCCTCTGCCAGAGACCCATCCTGTTTGGTCTACCTGAAATAGGTATTGCAGCCAAGCAGGTGTTTGCTGTCCCTTTCTGACACATTCTTCTAACACCATTGTGTGATTAAGGCTGGTTCAGGCAGTGCCCCTGGAGGGGCTGGCTGAAAGGTATTGCCAGGGCCCTCAAAAGGCAATCCAAGGCACATTGTGATAGTGTCCAGGGGACCTAGGTTAATCATAGGAGATACAAATAGCTGACTTGAGGCTGGGGTACAGGTTGGAAGCAAGATTTACTTTTCACTCATTATTTTATTCCTCAGTGAGTTTTATATCATGTGCATGTAAAATTGACTTAAAGTAAGTCCTATTTCTGTCTGTTGGACAGACTAAGGGCTGAGGAGCCCTCCGCCTCTAGATAACTAGATCCTGGCTAGGCTGCATTGTGGATTGCTGGGTCAGCAGAAGGTAGGGGATGTTCTTTGCCCTGCTATGCATTGGCCCACTGCAAGATAGGAGGAAATATTACCAGAAACCTTACCCTAAACCTGGGGTCCTACTGTCCAACAGGGTTTGTGCTGGGGTCCTTGACACCCCCAGCTCCCCCCGAAGTAAGGGCAGATGTGAGGAGAATGCTCCCCTTTGGCCTGTGGGGTTGCAGAGAAAGGTCCAGCAGTGAGCAGTAATCAAAGAGCAGCAGGCATAAAAGGGACCAGACAACCTGAGGAGGACCAGAAACAATGAACAGATGTGGAGACATCCAAGGACGGCACACCTAGTTGCTAGATATGGGCTTGCTGTGCTTGAAGAAGTAAAGGATGGAATTCCAGATGAATAAGCACTGTGATACCACCATGAGTGACTGACCAGGTCTGAAAGTGAACCAAATAGAAATTGTAGAAACAGGATTTAAAGTTGAGCAAGAAAGAAGAAAGTATGGATGAATAAGTAGCGGATTAGATATAGCTGAAGAAAGAATCTGTGAATTACAAGCCTGTACTTGAAGAAATTACCTAGAATATATATAGCCCAGAGAAGATGTGGAAAGTAAATAGGAAGGTAAGAAATGTGGAGGATATTCACAGAACAAGAGCAAATAATCCTAAAATTTGTATGGAACCACGGAAGACCCCAAATAGCCGAAGCAGTCTTGAGAAAGAAGAACAAAGCTGAGGATACCACATGCCCTTATTTCAAACTGTACTACAAAGCTCCAGTAATCAAAACAGTATAGTACTGGCACAAAAACAGATATATTCATCAGTGAACACAATAGGTAGCCCAAAAATAAACCCACACTTATATGGTCAATTAATATATGACAAAGGAAACAATATACAATGGGGAAAGAGTCTCTTTGATAAATGGTGTTTGGGAAACTGGACAGCTATATGCAAAACTGGATCACTCTCTTAAAACATACACAAAAATAAACTCAAAATTCATTAAAGGCCTAAATATAAGACCTGGAACCATAAAACTCCTGGAAGATAATATATGCAGTAAACTTTTGAACATCAGCATTAGTACTTTTTTTCTGGATATTTCTTCCCAGGGAGGGAAACAAAAACAAAAATAAACAAGTGGCATTACATCAAACTAAAAAGTTTCTGTACAGCAAAGGAAAACAAAAAACAAAAAAGGCAACCTACAGAATGGGAAAATATATTTGCAAATGATATACCCAGTAAGGGGCTAATACCCAAAAATATAAAGAACTCATACAATTCAATACCAAAACAAAAAACTGATTTAAAAAATGGGCAGAGGACCTGAATAGACATTTTCCCAAAGAAGACATACAAAATGGCCAACAGCACATGAAAAGATGCTCCATTGCTAGTCATCAGGGAAATGCGACTCAGAACCACAAAACACAAAATCTCAGTCATAATATAAATTAGTCACAGGGATGAAAGTGCAGCATAGAGAATACAGCTAATGGTTCTTTAACATCTTTCTATATTGACAAAACAAAAACTCTTATAAATAATAAAAAATAAAATCAAAACCACAGTGAAATACCATCCAACACCAGTCAAAGAGGCTAATATCAACAAGACAAATAATGTGTGAGGATGTGGAGAAAAGGGAACCCTCATACGCTATTGGTGGGAATGTGAATTGGTTCAGCCTGTATGGAAAGCAGTATGGAGGTTCCTCAAAAAACTGAAAATAGGAATACCACACGACCCAGCAATTCTACCTCTGGAATTTACCTGGAGAAAACAAAATCACTACATTGAAAAGATACATGCACCCCTGTGTTTACTGCAGAATTATTTATAATAGCTAAGATACGGAAACCACCTAAATGTCCATCTATAGATGAATGGAAAGGAAGAAGTGGCATGGATATACAGTGGAATATTACTCAGCCATAAAAAAGAATATTGCTATTTGTGACCAAATAGATAGACCCAGAGTATATTATTTATGTTAAGTGAAATAAGTCAGAGAAAGACAAATATTGTGTGATTTCACTTGTATGTGGAATCTAAGAAACAACAAAACTAACAAAACAAATTGACTTATAGACACAGAGATTGGTGGTTGCCATGGGGTGTGTGTGTGTGTGTGTGTGTGTGTGTGTGTGAGAGAGAGAGAGAGAGAGAGAGAGATGAAGTAGGAAAAAAACTGCCTGGTATCTTGATCTGGGTGATGATTACATGAGTATATACATATGTCAAAACTCACTGAGCTGTGTACCCTAAGGTTCATGCATTTTACTGTATATGCCTTAATTTTAAAAAATACTTATTGTTATAAAAAAACAAAACCAGGAAATGTGGAGGATAAAATCAGAAAGTCTGACTAACATCCAATAAAAAGACCAAATGGAGAGAATGGAAGCACAACAGTATGTGAGATGATAGCTGAGAAAAGCCCAGTGGATCCACGCAATTTAATAAGGTGTCTTTGTCTGTTGTAAAACAGCAGAGCACCAAAGGCCAAAAGAGTATCTCTTAGAGCCAGCTTCTGTAAAGGAACAGGAAGTGGACCCAGCAGACTCGGATGGAGTTGAGGCGATCAGAGGAGGTTGTTAGAGGTCTGAGAGTAGAGCTGCTAACCACAGTTGTATGCCAGCAAAAAGCTTCTGAGGACAAGGGAGAGCAAAGACAGTTTGGATAAACAAAGCCAAGAGACCTTCACTACAAGGTTTCTTAAGGCATACTCTTACTTGTTCACTACTTCCTCTTACCTCTTAGACGATCCTTCCCAAGATGCCAGGTGTAAAATAGGGGAAGAAATCTTTTACATATAAGATAGTAGAAATATTTTTCATATAAGGTATTTACATTTATGTGTGTAAATATAAAACAGTGATTCATATTAGTTTTGTGCCCTTGGGGATATTTGGTGTATTTGGAGACATTATGGTTCACAACTCTGGGATGCTACTGGCATCTAGTAGGTAGATACCAAAGATGCTTCTAAACATCTTAAGTGCACAGGACAGCCCCCCACAACACAGAACTGTCTAGCCCAAAATGTCAGTAAGGACAAGGTTGAGAATCCTTGGTGTAAACAAAAATTACCTCTATAATAATGCTGGGAGCTAATCTATATGGACCTGCTACCTTCCAAGCACTATTTTCTTTTTTTTTTTCTTTTGCTATTATTAATGTACAATTACATGAGCAATATTATGGTTACTAGACTCCCCCTATTATCAGGTCCTCACCACATACCCCATTACAGTCACTGTCCCATCAGCGTAGTAAGATGCTATAGAATCACTACTTGTCTTCTCTGTGTTATACTGTCTTCCCCGTATGCCCCCCCCCCCACTACATTATGTGTGCTAATCGTAATACCGCCTTTTCCCTCTTATCCCTCCCTTCCACCCATCTTCCCCAGTTCCTTTCCCTTTGGTAACTGTTAGTCCATTCTTGGGTTCTGTGAGTCTGCTGCTGTTTTGTTCCTTCAGTTTTTTTCTTTGTTCTTATACTCCACAGAGGAGTGAAATCATTTGATACTTGTCTTTTTCCTCCTGGCTTATTTCACTGAGAATAATACCCTCTAGCTCCATTCATGTTGTTGCAAATGGTAGGATTTGTTTTCTTCTTATGGCTGAATAATATTCCATTGTATATATGTACTACATCTTTATCCATTCATCTACTGACGGACACTTAGGTTGCTTCCGTTTCTTGGCTATTGTAAATAGTGCTGTGATAAACATAGGGGTGCATATGTCTTTTTCAAACCAGGCTGCTGCATTCTTTTTTTATTTTTTATTTTGGTATCATTAATGTACAATCACTTGAACAACATTATGGTTACTAGACCCCCTATTATCAAGTCCATCCCACGTACCCCACTACAGTCACTGTCCATCAGCATAGTAAGATGCTATAGAATCATTACTTGTCTTTATAAATACTGCCTTTCCCGTGTCCCCCGCCACTGCATTACGTGTACTAATCGTAATACCCCTTTTCCCCCCTCATCCCTCCCTTCCCACCCATCCTCCCCAGTCCCTTTCCCTTTAGTAACTGTTAGTCCATTCTTGGGTTCTGTGAGTCTGCTGCTGTTTTTTTCCTTCAGTTTTTCCTTTGTTCTTATACTCCACAGATGAACGAAATCATTTGATACTTGTCTTTTGGGCTGCTGCATTCTTATGGTAAATTCCTAGGAGTGGAATTCCTGGGTCAAATGGTATTTCTATTTTGAGTTTTTTGAGGAACCTCCCTCCATACTGCTTTCCACAGTGGCTGAACTAATCTACATTCCCACCAGCAGCATAGGAGGGTTCCCCTTCCTCCATATCCTCACCAACATTTGTTGTTTATCTTTTGGATGTTGGCCATCCTAACTGGTGTGAGGTGATATCTCATTGTGGTTTAAATTTGCATTTCTCTGATGATTAGCGATGTGGAGCATCTTTTCATGTGCCTGTTAGCCATCTAAATTTCTTCTTGGGAGAAGTGTCTGTTCAGTTCCCCTGCCCATTTTTTAATTGGATTATTTGCTTTTTGTTTGTTGAGGTGCGTGAGCTCCTTGTATAATTTGGATGTCAACCCCTTATCAGATATGTCATTTATAAATATGTTCTCCCATACTGTAGGATGTCTTTTTGTTCTATTGATGGTGTCCTTTGCTGTACAGAAGCTTTTCATCTTGATATAGTCCCACTTGTTCATTTTTGCTTATGTTTCCCTTGCCTGGGGAGATATGTTCATGAAGACGTTGCTTATGTTTATGTCCAAGACATTTTTGCCTATGTTTTTTTCTAAGAGTTTTATGGTTTCATGACTTACATTCAGGTCTTTGATCTATTTCAAATTTACTTTGTGTATGGAGTAGACAGTGATCCAGTTTTATTCTCTTACATGTAGCTGTCCAGTTTTGCCAACACCAGCTGTTGAAGAGACTGTCATTTCCCCATTTATATCCATGGCTCCTTTATCATATATTAATTGACTGTATATGTTTGGGTTAAGCTCTGTGCAGTCTTTGCCCTTTAGCAGCCCTCTTGCTGTTGGGAGGTCTGTCAGAGTGCCCACCTTTCTTTTGTCCCAGAGCAGCCAATTGTGGCTATCTCTTCTCCAGAAGTGGCTGGAATCTCAGACTCTCCGAGTATACTGCATGTCTTAGCTAGCTTTCCAGCACCACTAATCTCCAGAGTGCCAGAGAACCATGTAATGCAGGTTCATGCTCCCAGAGCAGGTCTCCAGGCCTGGGTATTCATCAGTGCTAGGCCTTTACTCCCTCCCTGCTCTGTTTTTCTTCCTCCGGCCAGTGAGCTGGGGTGGGGGAAGGTGAGGTTCCACCAGATCGGGGTTTCGGTACTTTACCCTTTTCTGTGAGGTCTGCTCTTTTCTCTAGATGTAGGCCATCCGTCACAGCCTCCTTTTCTGTTGCTCATTCAGAATTAGTTGTATATGGTGTATTTTCATATTATTATATGTGGTTTGGGGAGGAGGTTTCTGTCTCACCTCCCACGCTGCCATCTTTTAGCCAATCTATTTTTTTAATCACAACTTTATTGAAATATAATTTACCCACCCGTAGTTCACCCATTTTAAGTGCAGTGTTAGTGATTTTAGTTTATTCAGAGTTCTGTGGCCATCACCATGGTCAATTTCAGAACCTTTCATCCCCTCAAGAGAAACTGCAGCACAGAAAGCCTTGTGAATGTTTGTTCACAGCAGCATTATTCATAATCACCAAAAAGTGGAAACAATCCAAATACCCACTGGCTGATTGTGGGTACAGATGGGAAATCCATGCGGTCAGCGTGAAAAGAAACAGACCCTTGTCACAGGCTGTGATATGGTGACACTGCAAACTGCTCTGGCTGAGGACCATCAGAGGGGACCCCGGGCTGTGAGAGGCCTTTAGGGGCTGCGCAGAGCCAGGTCGCAGGTCTGGACTGAGGCAGGGCCCTCCGTCGTGGCAGAGCCATCCTAGAACGCATGCTCCATCAGCAGCACGAACGCTGCTCCGGTCCCACCTGTCCCCTTCACCAGTGATGCGGGCGGTGGGCAGCGAGCAGGCCCGGGCGCCCAGCTGACCGGCTGCCTGCAGCCCAGCTGCAGCTCCAGCAGGTGGCTCTGCAGCAGCAGCAGCAGTTCCAGCAGCAGCAGGCAGCCCTGCAGCAACAGCAGCAGCAGCAGCAGCAGCAGCAGCAGTTCCAGGCCCAGCAGAGCGCCATGCAGCAGCAGTTCCAGGCCGTGGTGCAGCAGCAGCAGCAGCTCCAGCAGCAGCAGCAGCAGCAGCAGCACCTCATCAAGCTGCACCACCAGAACCAGCAGCAGGTAGTGGGGGGCCCCGTCCTGTGTGGGTAGTCCCGTGTGTAGCCCTGTTGTGGCCCCGCCCCGTGTGGGCAGCCCGGGCAGGGCTTTTGGCCGCTGTGGCAGGTGCTGCTTGTTGTGCCCTCAGCTCCAGCAGCAGCAGCAGCAGCTGCGCATGGCCCAGCTGCAGCTCCAGCAGCAGCAGCAGCAACAGCAGGCGCTGCAGGCCCAGCCGCCCATCCAGCCGCCGGCCGTGCCGCAGCCACAGCCGCTGCAGCCGCTGCACCACACACAGCACCACCCGCCGCCACCGCCGCCGCCCACGCAGCCGCCAGCCGCGCAGAGCCAGCCGCCGCCGCTGCCGCCGCAATCTCAGGCACAGTCCTTGGTGTCCCAGGCGCCGGCGCTCCCCACGCAGATGCTGTACTCCCAGCAGCAGCTGAAACTCGTGAGTGCTAGCGGGCGTGGGCCGCCGCCACGACCTTCCCATGCCCTCCTCGTGCCCAGCCCGGTGAGCTGCCATGGCCTCCCGGGCCACTGCCGAGCTGTGTGGCCAGTTCTGGCGTGGCCTGGGCTCATTCAGATGGCGCACGGCTGGCGGGAGCAGCGTGGGCACCCCAGTGGTGCCTACTGCTCGGTTATGTTCATGGTGAGTCCCATCACCGCCAGGCTTCGTAGGAGGGCGTTGATACAGAATAGCTGCCTTCCGTGTCATTGAGAATCTCTGTCCGGAGGAAATGCAGTCAGTGACGTTTACGCAGAGGGCAGGATGTTGTCGCCAAGCCAGGGGTAGCTTCGTCAAGGGGCCGCGTTAATGTGCTCTTGGCTCAGTTCCTCGGGTTTCATGGCCTTTTCTGCTTGTGGTTCACTGAGTGCAGTGGGGCAGGGCCCGTGGCTGAACCAAGTGGGGGCATCAGTAGGAGGCCCACGGTGGGCTGGAGGCCGAGCAGGGGCACAAGGAGCAGGGGTGGCCACCCCACTGCCGGCCGATCCACTGGCCCTGTTTTCCCCCGAGGAGTTGGAGTTCTGGGTGGGGCTCTTGTGTGTCAGCAGTGTGCTTGGCCCGGAGGTGGGACGGGTTCGCCGTGCGCTTGGCCTTGGAAGCTGTCACTTCGCTTGCAGCAGTTGCTGGTGGTGATGTTGTGTGGCGACGTCCCAGTGGGAAGCTGCACTTCCTTCTTGCCAGTCATGGGAGGTGGGGCTCCGCTGTGCCTACTCAGGGCCAGGGTGGGGGAAGGGAAGGCCAGTGAGGCGACAGTGCCGCCAGCGAAGGCCTGACAGTCCCCTCCCCCTTCAAGCTCCCACTGAAGTGGGAGCTTCACCCTCTGCCCTGGGGGGCTCCAAGTCGCCTTACGCTTCCTCCCTCAGGTCCGAGCTCCGATGGTGGTGCAGCAGCCGCAGGTGCAGCCCCCGGCGCAGCCGCAGGCCGCAGGGCCGACAGCCCAGGCCTCCCAGATAGTGGGTTCTGGAGTCCAGGTGAGGGCGTCTGGAGCCGAGGGCTTCGGTACACTGGCGGGTGCGTGTCACCTGCACAGGGAGCTGGATTTCAGGTGCTCTGTGATGAGGGGTGGATCGGGGGCCGGGTCGGTAAAGCACTGGGCTCCTCTTTCCTGACTGGCACCCTGTAGACGAGGGCTCCCCTGGGAGCTGGCGGCGGAGTCCTCGGGTGGCCAGCTCTGCGTGGTCATGTCTGGGTGCCCCTAGTGTGTAGTGAACACATTCCCATCCATCCTCTGACACCTTTCATTTCATTTCCTTCTCTGAGAACACATACTGGAGGAGAGTGTCGTGGGCCCATCCTTACCTCAGCTCTGAGTATGGGGTCGGTGGGGGGTGGACAGTCGCTCTCTAGAAACTGGGAAGAGCACAAGAATGGTGGCATTTGGCTCCAGCAGATGGTAGAGCTTTGTGCCCCTGCCCCTTGCCCAGCGTCTTCTTATGCTCGTCCCCTGTGCTGATAAGTATGGACCAAGCCCGCCACACCTGCACTGTGCTTGCTGAATGTCAATGGGACAGAGTAGGCCTTGTCCAGCCTTCCCTGGTAGGGGCCAGCTCCTCACTGGTGTCTGGGGAGCTGGAGATCAGGCCTCATGACTTTTCCATAGGTGCCAAAGAGGAAACATTCAGTCTGGGCTTCATTCTTCTCATCTCCTCCTGGCAGCAGGCATGCTGATGGTCCTAGCACAGATGAGTGTTGGTTTTAGAGAAGGCGTGTTAGCTACGTCTGCAGCTGGCACCTGTCCTACACGGGGCTACCCCATGCTGGGCTGCTGGACTGAGCGCCCCCACTGGGCCCCAGTGCTGCTAGATACCCGCAGGTTCGCCTGGCTCCCCATGCGGTACCAGCACCACATAAGCACTCCTGAGATGAGTCTGTTCTGTTAGTGTCAGGTGGCATTTCACTGTGGGGAGCTCAGAAATGGTCCTTCCTTGTCCTACTCACATTGCCGGAGCCTGTGGAAGCTACCTTAGGGGTGCGGATGTAACCAAGTCAGTCCAGCAGCCTCCATAGCCACTACACCAAGTGGCCAGGGCCCAGAACTCCCCACCAGCTTGCCCAGACATGGTCTTGTGCTAAACATACCACGGACTTCATGTTTGTAGCTGAGGAGGGGTTGGCTGCCCTATATGACAATGTTGGAGTCCTTCTCTGCTGCCACAGCTGTGTATCCCAGGTATATGCTTCGGCCACCAGGGACTCCCTCCTCTTAGTGTCGCACACAGAAGAGGAGGCAGTGTGTGGTCAGCGCCAGGATGGTGGCAGTACATAGTGACCACCCAGCCCACAGGAGCCATTGTCCCTGCTGCTTTGTGACCCTCCCTCCCTCGTCCCAGGACCACAGTTCATAGAAACCTGCACCTCAGGTCCAGTCCAGCAGGCAAATGAGCCTTGGCACTCTTTACCTTATATCAGGCAGTGCTGAAGCAAACTTCCTTTTTCATGCCATTTCTGGGTGTTTGGGAAGCAAACAGCCATAGAATAGTGGATGTTTTCCCATCGTCCGGGCCCATTCTGCTGCTGTGTTTGTAGGCTTCTAGCTCAGGGCTCCCTGTAATTTCCCCTCACCACCTTCCAAAAGTGGACACAGCTGTGTCCACCTAGTACCCAGCACGGAGCCATGCACAGTTCTGTCCTGCAGTGGCTCCGCCCCTCCCCACGGTGAGCATGCCCTCTGCTCCTGCGGAAGGCCCCAGTCCTGCTGGCCGGGAGCTTGGTTGTGGGCTCTGCTTCCTTGAGAGGCAGTTTGATCTGTGACCTCCTTTCCCCACTGCTGGCAGGCAGAACTGAGGTGGGCCCAGAACTCTTCAGGTGGGGACTTGGGGAAGACTGGGTCTCTGGTAGCTGGGGAGGAGAAAGGGGTCACCACTTGAGTGTTTAGGGGTGGGTTGGCTTTTAGGAGAGATGTGCCATCAGGCTTTCCAGGAGTGATGTCCACCTCCCTTCCATGTGTCGGAGACCAGCTCTGGGCAGAGCAGATGAGAGGCCTTGTGTGCGCTGCGTGGTGTGTGGCTGTGCCCCGGGATGCCCAGGGGCTGGTGGCAGAGGCACTTGTTGAAGCCCCAGCATGCGCAGTGCACATTCAGGCTGTGCCTCTCAGCCCAGAGGCGGCCCCTTAAGGTCCTCTGCCTCTGGGTTGCTGTTTGTCCCTGGGCTCAGTCCTGCCTCACTGCAGGCTGGGCAGTTTGGGGTCCCTGGGTATGACAAGTCCTCCTCGTGGGGGAACCTCTGGATTTACAGCCTGCCTTTGCGGTGTGGGTTGGCACAGCAGACAAGGCTGCAGGCATTCTGACCTAAAAACTTTTAAAAATGCGTTCTGTAGAAGATAGAAAGTCGAGAGAAGTATAAATGGGGGAAACATTCTGGTGCAGGACAGTTTGGCTTCTTCTCTTCTCTTTCCAGTTCTCTTACTTAGTTGAGGTCATAAAGACATACATAGAATTTCATGTGTGGCTTCTTTCCTGTTCACATTACAGTAGAAGTAAAATGTTCTCTGTAGTTAAAACCACTGGGCAACATTATTTTATATGGCTGTGTGATAATCCTCTTAGGAACATGCCTGCTGTCCTTAATTATTGACTGGTGCTTAGATTCTGAGATCACGTCCAGTGTTTTGCTGTTACCAGTGATGTGTGTCCTGATATGTGGCTGGTTCTGGTGGCTCCGTGAGAGGAGTGCTGGGTTTGGGGCCTGAGCACCCTGCCTCTCTCTCAAGTCTGCACTCCCAGATAGGAAGAGAGGCACCCTGCTGCATGCTTGCCTGTGCTGTGGCCCTGATGGGTGGCTGGGCTCTCAGCCTGGGATTGAGTTTGGGGTTTGGGTGTTCCAGAAAAATCGGTGAGCCCTGTGCTGTAATACATGCCTGACTCTGTTTTACCTGGTGCTGCTTGTGTGGATGAGAACGGCCACTCACAGTGCGGTTCACTGGAACACAGTAGGGGGGCTGCGCTGACGTCTCGCTCTTCTTGACCTTCATGTGTGCCTGCGTCTCGGCAGACACCAGGCATGGATGAACCCAGACCAGAATGCGTCTCCATTTCCAAATAAGCCTTGTTCTTTTGGCTGTTAACCCGCTGTTCTTTCAGTAAACGGAAACTTTACTGCAATCCTCACACACCTCCCTGTTATGCATGTGTGTAACATGGCGGCTGTTTGCTGATTTTTCCTCCTCCTGGGCCCTCCTGCCCAGTGACCTCGGGGGAGGGCAGGCCCACAGCCTTCAGGCTGGAGCTGGAATTCCTTTCTGGGTGGAGGTGTGTTGGGAGGCAGTGAACTGGAGTCACTGTGGAGAATGGAAGGAGGAGTTGATGGTTGTTGCCTGGTTTATTAACTAGTGTGTGTTCATTAGAATGTATGGTGAAAAAAAAAAAAGGAGCTTTCCCTCTCAGGAGTTCTCATTTACGAGAAAACCAGTCAGCAGCAAGTTAGATTTAAGCTTTTCATTCCTTATGACTTTTGTTTCTTCCTGGAAAAGCATGTCCACCTCTCTCGTGCCACCTGACTTAGGTCTCAAGGTTTCTCCCACTGGGAGAGTAGTGTCGAACCACCGATGGGCTCTGCGTGCAGCAGCAGCTGGCTGTGACTGGCCGTGGTCACTGTTTACCCCCACCCAGCCTCAGCCCAGGAGCCAGCCCCAGAGAGAGTTGCCTATGGCACCCCCCTTGGTGCGGGCAGCAGGCTTCCCAGGGAGGACAGCCATGCATCCCCGAGGCTTCCTTTTGGGAGCTCTGATTCACTGAGCACTTGGATGCCCCACCACTGTCCCACTGGTGTCTGATGGCGTGGCGGGCTCTTCAGGACCGTGTCTGCATCTTGGCGGACACCCCCACCCCAAGGTATTTTGTTGAGTGGCTGCAGGATCCTCCACTCCGAGCCCAGCAGGTTGGCATCTGCTACTGCTTGGGTCACCCCAGCGTCAGTCTTCTGCATGTGACCTGTGATATGAGACCAGAGGTTTCCAGGAAGGTCCTCCTCCTGCTCTGGAGCCTTGTCCCCAGCACAGCTCACCGCGTGGACCAGATGGCCATCAGCGCTGCTTGGTCTCACAGACCAGCTCACAGTCTTCTGGGACAAATGTGCTGTCTTTCCACAGATCAGTCCTGCTTCCTTTCTGAACGTGGTTGTGCTGTTTGAGATTGGGTTCATCCTCCCAGTTGTGAATGCGTATGAGCCCTGATTGCCAGGACCAGGCCAGGACTGCATTCTCTGTTCAGCCCAGACCCGCTGCAGTGCACAGCCTGCCCTGCTGCCTTTATGCTTCCAGCAGTAGAAGTCGATGGGAGGGTGGCTCTAGGGCGTGCTGGAGTCCTGGAGTCTGCAGGCGTCTTGTATGTTTAGGGACAGACCTGACCCATGCTCCCGTGGGAGGCGCACATCCTCAGAGGGCGAGGCCTCAGGCAGAGTCCCAGCACGCCCTTGCCAGGTCCCCCTGATTTCAGTAACAGAAGAAAACCAGTTCGAGGCCTGGAGGAGAGGAGACGGTTCTAGCTCAGGTCTGGGAGGCGATCTCACCCAGCAGCCCCAAGAAGGAAGTGCCGAGAGCCAGATTACAGGGGCTCTTCCTTGGTTCTCATCATGCCAACTTCTCGCCAAGCTTCGGTGGAGTGTACTTTCCCAAAGTCTGTCCCAGGTGGCCTGCTCTTCCACAAACCCCACCTCGGGTCCTTGAGGTCTGGCTCTGAGGGTTCTCTGGGTGTGTCAGCAGGTCAGAGGTCTGTTCAGGGAGAGCTGCTGATGGAATAGAAAGGCCTGGAGGTGGCGTTCTTGGCAGCTCCTCTGAATTCCTGATGCCCAGCCCGGGCCTTAGTGCTGTGGGCTTGAACGCGTAGGTCAGTCTCCGCTTCCCCAGCTGCCCCGTGCCCCCGAGGGCCCCTCCCCTGTGGGCGCTCCTTATTGAGGAGGCTGTGCATGCCTCCCACCACCCATGCACTGCGTTTCGCTGTTGCGATCACCATGTCTGTTGTCCCTCTGTCCTCAAGATGATCAACGCAGCCTTGGCCCAAGGCGGGATGCAAGTAAGAGCCCGGTTCCCGCCCACCACCGCTGTGTCTGCTGTCCCGTCAAGCTCCATCCCTGTGGGCGGACAGCCCTCGGCACAGGTATTTACGGGGCAGCGCCCAGGGCTCCGGGAGGTCAGGGTCCCTGGGCACCTTTGTGAGGCATGCTGAATCATTGGTGACTTCCTTCACAACAACTCTCAGCAGGCCCGCCTCACTCTTGTGAGGCGGGCCCACTGTGTTTCTTCAGAGCAGAGGAGTGAAATAGATATCTGGGTTCATTTTAATGTTTTGGATAGTTCTGATGTGTTCATTTTCTGGAGAAAGTGGGAGCTAAGTATCTTTTTTAAAATTTTAGTATTTTAGGTAGTGATGCTGCTGTTATTTTTGTGTTAAAATAAAACAGAAGCCAAGCAAATATTTTGCTTTCTAGTGGCGTGCTCTCTAATAACACTAGCGTACATTTAAATGAATTAAAACTACATAAAGCTAAAGAGTTAGTTCTTCAAGTTACAGTCGGTTGAAATTCACTGTCAGCTCGAGTTCCCAGCGGCCCCACGGGGAAGCTCGTGGCTGCTGTGCCGGACAACCCAGATCATAGGACAGGTCAGCCCACGGCGTGGGAAGGTCTGTGGGACCATGCTGTTCTAGAGGCTACGGGGCGGGGTGGAAATCAGCTGCACATGCCCCCTCCTGGGTGTACAAAGACTGTCGTGCACATCACACTGCTTTGGGGCACGAGTGCCTGGCTGTCGTTTCATATGACACTGGGAGTTCTTTCATGGTGTAGTCATTCGTTTGATAAACAGCTGTCACATCAATTCCATGGGCCAGGCACTGTTCTGAGATTCTGAGAATAAAATGGTGCTAAGGTTCCCTAATTAAGGACTTTCCATTTTAGTGGGTATGCTGTGAAAACCTCAGATTTGCCAAACCTTGAAAATTCCGTTTCTGTGGTAAGGGAGATGCAGCAGGGATCCTGATCACAGGGGCCCCTGCCCTTCCCCAACCACCCTGTGCAGGCTTCAAGCCTCGCTGGTGCCGGGCCCTGGGCCACACTGTCCCATGCTGCTCTGAGGCCATGGCGAGGGCCTTCCTGAGGCCTGGGCGTTGCCGTTTGGGGACACAGTCTGTTCTCACCCGTCCCACTCCCCAGCCCCCAGGGTCACCCCAGACGGGCCTTAGCACAGTCTCTTACTGACTTGAATGTGAATTCTTTGGCATTGGCCTCCCTTTTGGAATTGTCGGGTTTGGGATGAGGAAGTGTCTGGAACTGCTGGTAAAAGATCCCCAGGGCTTGGGGAGCAGGCCATGTGGCCCAGATGGCGAGCGGGGCAGGGTGGGCCAGAGCCCGCGCACAGCTCCCCGTGACCCAGAGGCTGCACAGGGGCCGGAGCACGACTTCTGGCTCAGGGCTCCCGTCCTCCAGCCCCGTTACCGCTCCCGTGTCACTGTTGTCTCCTGCCTTTCAGTCCCTTTGGATTCTCAGCTCTTTGGCCTTGAGAGGGTTGTTCTTTCCACAGCCTCTGGCTCAGTGTGCGTTGGGTAGACAGACTCAGGTCGGGCTGCTGGGTGTTAGGGAATGACCTTGGCATCAGCATGTAGGCCTGATGTTTATAAAAACAAAAATCCCCAACATTTTCAGTGTGTACTCTGTCCCAGGCCTTGAGTTAGGTTCTTTCTGTGCAGGCTGTTGTTTGTTCTCACATGGGAGTCATAGCTCGGATCCTTAGGAGGGCTCTTCGTAGTCACCCCAGTCGTGGTCCCCCAGCAGCGCTCAAGAACGAGGTGCCACCTTCCCCTATCAAAGCAGACCAAGACACTCACTCCACTTAAAGCGTCCTCAGCCCAAGCTCTGCAGCTGCTGTCTGCCCACCTCGACCTCTTAGCAGGGCTCTCTCTTCCAAGTTTAAACCCACTCTCCCCCTGCCCTCACCCTGTAGCAGTGGCATCTGGCTGGCCACACAGCTGGTTCCAGAACCGGTGTGCAGCTGCTTCTGCATCACTGTCTGTCTAATCCAGTGTCTTCCAAGAAAAGCTAGCTTATTCCAGGAACGCGTCATTGAAGCATAGCTGTGAGCTGCCCCTGCCATCTAGCAGGCCTCCCACGTACGCTCCTGGCAGCTGGCTCCTCCAGACCTCAGTGTGTCCACAGGGCACAGCCAGTGGCTACTGGTGGCCCCTGGCCACCTGCACACAGCCCCCCAGCAAGTTGGGCTTCAGCGTCCGCACTGCTTGTCTGGTTCTGTTCTTTGTGGTAACAGATGGGGTCCAAGAAAACAGGCAAAATAGTCCCCTCTTCTTCCAGCAGCCCTTCTTGAGACGGCACGTGCACGTCTCAGCCTCGCCCCTGCCGCTGTCCCTGCAGTGTGTCTCGTGGCTGCATCTTCATGTTGTCATGGGGACGCTTCGTGGACCCAGACCACCATGACGAAGCAGGGGTCTGTGCTGGGCGCATGGGTGTCCCTGTTCTGCTGCTTCCATAAGTGTGAGCAGGCAGTGCCATGGTGGGCCCACGCTTGGCTTTGCTCTGGACAGTGACTCCTGGGGACACATGGTGGGCAGGACCTAGGAGTGTGGGGCAGACCAAGGGGTGTCTGGTGAGTGCTGTGGTCCCAAGAAGGCTGGAGCGCTGCGTGCCGCCAGCCTTCCTAGCGGTCTTCACAGCAGGAAGCTCCCCAGACCAGCCCTCCTGCCCTGACTCCCCTCGTCCTCTGCTGTTTGCCCTGAGCTTGTTCTCCGCCCCCATTCCTGCGCCCGCGGAAGGCAGGTGGTGCCAGCGTGCCTGCACTCCCCAGCTGGCCAAGCGGCCCTGAGCCCGTCTCTGCCTGCTGACTCCCACTTGCGTCTGTGACCTGTAGGTGGCAGCGGGCAGCGCTCATTGCCTCCATGGAGGTGTAGCTTTGCCCACAGCTGTGACACATGCCCCTGCAGAACGTGCCCAGAGAGGGAAGAATGCATGGGGTGGTGACTGTCCCCTCTGTAGCTCTCGTGTGTAACTGAATGGGACGGCCATCTTGCCATCTGCCCCAGAGGCTAGCCAGACCTGACATAAACCTGAAGACTGGGGTTTTTGTCTTGCGAGTGGCCTCGCTAGGCTAGTTCTTTCTTGACATGGGCTTTCAGGTGGCTGCTCCCCGTCCCAGGAGTGTCTGGTGATGGGGTTTGAGAGGCCTGGGAGCCTTGTGCTGAGGGGGTTCTGAAGGAACCGTAGAAGAGGATGTTTGCTGCCAACTGGAATCATGCATCGAGAGATTGGCTGGTGGAGGCCAAGAGGTTTCCTGTAGCAGCCTAGAACATGGATGGGTGCGGCGCAGGGCAGGCTTTGGGGAGGAAGCAGAGGCGTTGAACACTTGGCCCAGCCTGGGCAGACCGCTCTTCCCCACATCTTAGACCCTCTGTCTCACACCCAGGAGAGCCGTGTGTGTCCAGTGACTCTGTGGAGCCCAAAAGCAGAACGTGTGGGCAAAGTGCACCGTTTCCCCATGGTCTGCGTGCTGAGGGTACCTTCTAAAATACAGCTTCAGACATTGGGTGGGAAGTGAGCTGTGAAGTGGCCTTTGCCAGCCATGATGCTCCGCAGGTGCTTTGTTTCCCTTCAGAGAGGCGCCAGCCTTAGCCTGCAGGTGAACAAGATACCTCCCAGAGGGACAGCTGCTTGAGCAGAAGCTGAGATGCCTCCTTGGGGTGGGGGGCGCCCGGCTGGGAGGGAGAGGCCAGGGGAGGAGGGCAGAGTGGTGGCGGGCCCGGATCAGGGAAGGGTGGCAGCAGGGGCTCCCAGGGAGGTGAGCAGCTGGGCTTCGGAAGGAAACCCACTGCAGGGCAAGGCCGTGGGCCTGTGCTGCCCCCTCCTCGGCACCGTCTGGCTCGCTGCAGGACCTTCTGGACGACCTGCTCACCTCCCTAGTTCTGGGGGTTTGTCGGCACTGTGGATCCTAGAGCCTGTTTTCCAATGCAGGGCCGTGCTGCCCACCCTGGGGCTCTGCACACCCTGGCTCTGGGACGCGCATCCCGTTCGGGGCACCTGCTGCGCCCCATTCAGCTTAGCACACTAAGCCACCCACCCGTTTCTGACCTGCTGTCATCAGTGTGAATCACCTGGAGCCATTTTGTTCTCAGCAGAGCGAGTGGGCCCGGCAGCCAGAGGCCCCTGCAGCCCATCTACAGGCCTGGGCACAGGCGGTGGGAGCAGCCTGTTCGGTTTGTTGTCCAGCTGGGCCAGCAGCAGGGGTTTGGTCCTCTGCCCAGCCGTGTAGGGAGGGTCGTGATGTGGCCACCATGCAGCTCAGTTCTGCACACCTGGCGGGAGGCACTGAAGCTGAAGATGAGGAGGCGTGGACGGTTCCCTCGGGAGCTTGGTCCAGGTGGTCAGGGAGAAAGGGTGGGCACCTGTCCCGGCTGGAATCTGGACTCCTCCAAATGCTTCTTCCTGTTCTGTGATGGAAGAAGTGAAAAAGCAGCAACCCACACAGAGCGGTCCTAACCTGGTAGCCCAGCGCCAAGGCAGAGAAGTAAGTGGGAGAGGAGAGGTGTGAAGCTGTGGCCAGAGTGCCTGCGGGGAGTGCCAGAGTCCGTCTACAGAACTGGAGGGCGCATGAGGCAGGGGTGGGTATGGGCTGGCCTCTAGGAAGAGGCTGGGAGGGGACCCTCAAGGCGTTCAGGGAGTTGACGGGGTGTGGGCGGAGCCATGCCTCTGGCCCTCAGGTGCCCGTGTGTTGAGGCCCAGGACTGGCAGGCAGCTACCTCCCCAAAGGTGCCTTGTGCTTCTGCTGTGGAAGGTGGTTATTTCACACACGCCTGCCCCTAATTCCTGGGCATGTGGCTCATCCGGCAGAGTTCACGGGCAAGTACGGCTGCATCCCTGGCGATAGTGGTGCGCTCGACCCCTTGTGCTCTCCCCACAGAGGACTGAGGGCATGGGGCCAGCCCCGGCCCTGCAGATGAGGAAACAGCCTCTGAGAGTGGCAGCAAGCCACTCTCCCAGCGGGGGCTGCCAGTACAGGGTGCTGCCTGACCGCCAGACTGAGGGGCCCCAGGCCTGGTGCGCAGCAGGAGCCGATGCGGGCCCCTGGACACTTCCCCTGTGCCCTGGGCGGCTGAGTGGGCTCATGGAAGCATGTGGGAAGACAGTCCCGCCCATCACAGAGCCAGGTCCTCACTGGCCCACGGGGTGGGATCATGGAGGCCACAGGCTTCCCCAGGCTGCCACCCCCATGAGGCAGGACCTTGGGGTGCTCTGTCACAGCCCAGAAGCCTGTGGTCTTGTCTCCCCTGCCAGGGAGTAAGGGCTGCCAGCCTGACCTTGGTGCCAGCACTTGGTCCCCATGTGCTCTGGGTGGGGGCCTATGCCGGTGTTTGTATTTCAGAGGCAGTTGTCTGAGCAAAAGACAAGGAAGGATGTGCAGTGAGGCTGGGAGGAGGGGCTCTGTGTACGCAGACCTAGCACACGTGGGGGTCTGCAAGCTGGGTGGGCGGGCACAGCCGCACAGCAGGAGTGAGAGCTTGCGGCAGGCTGAGCCCCGTCCACTTCCAGGTCAGCCAGAACACCCTCACCATGCTGCCCTCGCCATCACCTGGCCAGCAGGTGCAGACCCCGCAGTCGATGCCGCCGCCGCCCCAGCCGTCCCCGCAGCCCGGCCAGCCCAGCTCGCAGCCCAACTCCAATGTCAGGTAGGCCCGGTGGGGAACCCCTCCCTGCCTGGCTCCCGGGGTGGCTGCGCCCGTCCCACACGTGCCTCCTTTTCTCTGTTGCAGCTCCGGCCCTGCCCCTTCCCCCAGTAGCTTCCTGCCCAGCCCCTCACCACAGCCCTCCCAGAGCCCAGTGACCGCACGCACCCCACAGAACTTCAGTGTTCCCTCCCCAGGGCCTCTGAACACTCCTGGTAAGTCGGACCTGGGGTGGGTGCGGCCCTGGGACCCCACGGGCCCTGAGCCCCCGCCCTGCACATCTGCAGGGCCAGGCCTCCGTGGGGCGGCTCACTTAGCAGGCGTGCCCTGCAGTGAACCCCAGCTCCGTCATGAGCCCAGCGGGCTCCGGCCAGGCCGAGGAGCAGCAGTACCTGGACAAGCTAAAGCAGCTGTCCAAGTACATCGAGCCCCTGCGCCGCATGATCAACAAGATCGACAAGAACGAAGGTGGGCCTAGCGCGGGGCGGGCACACCTGTAGCCAGCCCAGGCCCCGGTCCTAGTGTCGCCTTTCCTGTCCCAGACAGAAAAAAGGACCTGAGTAAGATGAAGAGCCTTCTGGACATCCTGACAGACCCCTCCAAGCGGTGAGCTTTGCCCCGGGCCTCTGGGGAGAGGATGGTGCTGCGCCCACGGCCAGGCCTGGCTGCCCGACCTTGGTGAGGGCTCAGTGATGATGTGCAGTTAGAGGGGCACTGGCGCCCCCTGCCCTACCTTTGCCAGCACCCAGCTCTGCCCTAGGGCCGTCACCACTGTGCCTCATCCAGCCACTGGCCAGGCCCGGGCTTGCAGAGGCCCTCACCAATCCAGCTGGCCGAAATGGGCTTCAGTGTGACCTTCCATCTTGCCGCTGATTTGCTGTGGCTTGGGCAGACAAGTGTCTTAGCTACCCCACATGTAGAAGGGGGCAGCTGTGGCTCCCATAAGCTGGCTGTGAAAATGAAACAGGATACTGCCTTGAGAAGCACTTGGTAGGCTCTGGACACCGCATACACGCCCTCCTCTGCCTGCGTGGCCAACCACTCTGCGCCCCAGAGCTTGGCTAGTGCCAGACGGCCTGCCGCACCCTGGCTTTGACCAGGCTTCCCGTCTCAGAGGTCTTCCCTGTTCTGCTCACCTGGGCAGAATGCTTGTCACTGAGGACCTGGGCAGCCTTCCAAGCCCTCTTGAATCGATCCCTCATTGCAGTATAGGGCCATCGCGTGCAGGTGCCTGGCCTCTGCTCCTCCCCTTGATACAGCACACATAGGCCTTGTTCTGTCAACAAGAACTGGGCAGCTCCTGGAGGTGGGACCCCCTCACCTTAGACTCCAGGTCTGGGAACAGTTGGTTGACTGACTGGGATTCCTGTGGAGAGTTGGAGTGGCCAGGGCCCTGGAACTGGTTCTGTCCACAGGTGGGCAGTGGTTGGGATCAGCTCTCAAGAGCATGGGCTTGGCAGTCTCCGGTACAAAGGGTCAGACACACCTTTTCCTCCACAGGTGCCCCTTGAAAACACTGCAGAAGTGTGAGATCGCCCTGGAGAAACTCAAGAACGACATGGCGGTGGTGAGTGGACGCTGCGGCCTGGTGCTGTGGGAAGGGCCATAGGCAGCCCCGGGCAGGTCAGGCTCACCCCACAGTGACTCAGAAGCACCTGCTGGGAGAAGCTTTCACAGTCAAGGGTGGGCAGAGGAGCATACCACTCAGCCTGAGGACCCTGCCTAGAGGGCTTGTCAGGTCTGGCCCACTAGAGCCTGAGGGAAGTGGGCTTGGGATCATGGACAAGTCCCTCTCCAGCCGCCATCCCTCAGGCCTGCGGGTGTTCATGGCTGCAGCCTCCCGCCCAATACCAGGCCAGGCCTGTGGGCGGGGACAGGACTGTGGAAGGTAGAAGCCTCAGGTGGCCGAGGTGGTGAGAAAGCCACGGCAAGCCTGGCTGTGAGTGAGGGTGGGGCTGTGGGGTCCAGAGAGCTCCCTGAGAGCGGGCCGCTGACGCCGCCCGTCCTGCCCCAGCCCACCCCCCCACCCCCCCCAGTGCCGCCGACCAAGCAGCAGTACTTGTGCCAGCCACTCCTGGACGCGGTCCTGGCCAACATCCGCTCACCCGTGTTTAACCACTCCCTGTACCGCACGTTTGTGCCGGCCGTGACGGCCATCCACGGCCCTCCCATCACGTACGTACAGCCAGGGCTCAGCCTTGCAGCAGAGGGCGGTGGGCCGTGCGCCGCAGCCTAGCCCAGTGGTCACTGCAGCACCTCCCCAGGGCCCCGGCGGTGTGTGCCCGGAAGCGTAGGTTTGAAGAGGACGAGCGGCAGAGCATCCCCAACGTGCTCCAGGGGGAGGTGGCCAGATTGGACCCAAAGTTCCTGGTGAACTTGGACCCTTCTCACTGCAGTAACAACGGCACGGTCCACCTGATATGCAAGCTGGGTGAGCAGCAGAGGGCGGGCCCTGACCTGCAGCCCCAGGGTGCTGCCGCCTTCCCAAGCCCGCTGTCCCCACAACCCTCTCAGGAGCCTGTCCCCACTGTCCTCAGTCCTACACATGCCTGGCCCAGGATGCGCGCTGGAACCAGGCCGTGAGCCCACACATGCTCACCTGAGTGCCAGGGAAGCCCCTTCCCCTGGCCTGGTGTGGTCTGGCCTGGGCCCGGTCACAGGCACAGCCGCATACTTTGCAGATGACAAGGACCTCCCGAGCGTGCCACCACTGGAGCTCAGCGTGCCTGCAGACTACCCCGCCCAGAGCCCCCTGTGGATCGACCGGCAGGGGCAGTATGGTGGGTGAGCCGAGGAGACACCGTGGGGGCGGGGGGCACCCAGCACACGTGGGTGTCAGCTCTAGGCAGCCAGGGTTTCCTCTGTGCCCCCAGCTGAGGCCCCTCCCTGCCCTCTGGTTCCCCCTTCATGGATGGGAATGGGCTATCCAGCATCCACTTGGAGAGAGAAGGGTTCTCTCCATATTGGGTCCCTTTGCCAGTCCTGTTGCCCCAGGGCAGTCATGTTTGGTAAATGAAGGGGGGGCAGTCCTAGAAGCCCCTGGGGTCCCTGGGCTCCAGACATGGTCACCCTCCAGGTCCCCACTGACTTGTGGGCTGGTGAGGACAGCCTGCTGGCCACCCCGAAGTGCGTGGGAGATGCAGTCCCTGCTCCCTATGGCTGGCCTCCAGGCAGAGGGTGTGGCACTCATGTCTGCTGCTCTGTCACAGATGCCAACCCCTTCCTGCAGTCAGTGCACCGGTGCATGACCTCACGGCTGCTGCAGCTCCCTGACAAGCACTCGGTCACCGCCCTGCTCAACACCTGGGCGCAGAGCATCCACCAGGCCTGCCTCTCGGCCGCCTAGCCACCACCGCTGCTGTATGTGGGGCCGCCCGCCCGCCTGCCCACTGGGGACTGAGGGGGCAGCCACGGCCTGGTGCTGGCTGCAGAGGACACGCCTCGTGTCAGACATTTCTAGGTGTTGACTCCCTTAGAGAGCCTGGGCTTAGGTTAGCTTTCCTGCTTTTGTCTTCCGCCCTGGAGACCCGCCATTCTCCCATCCTTGTACAGGACTGAGGCAGCGGCTGCCCAGGCTGGGGTGGGACTTCCCCCGGGAGTTGGACATGCCCGTCCCTGGGTATTCCTCCTTGGCTGCTGTCCCCCAGCCTCGTCAAGGCCCATGTCCTTCCTCTGCAGCATGGGGGAGAATTCAGGGTCTTGTTAGAGCCTCGTTTGTGCCAGAAAACATTTCTACCCGTTTCTTCAGGGGAACATGGAGAACATAGGAAGCCCTTAAAACACACAGAATCCTCTGATTGTAGTTTTGGGTTCAGACTGTGCCACCGTTGGCATGTAGGGCACATCCCCGGAAGCTCCCAGATCCTGGGGCGCCAGCTGTGTTTGCAGGAAAGGCCAGCCTGCAGGCAGCTGCGGGTCCCTTCCGCCAACTGGGCCTCATACCTCATGGCATTCTCCCTTCAAGCCCTGCAGGCTCCCTCAGCACTGTGGAGATGCCTGGGGAGCAGGGCCGTCCTCTCCCTGGCGCTGTGCCCTCCAGCTGGGCGCTTGGGCCCGCTCTTGGGTCAGGGGACTGTCCTGAGGACCCGGAGTCCTCAGAGCCACTCCAGAGAGTCAGGGCTCCTGGATGGGACATCAGCCAGCTGGCCCTCTGGTGACAAGAGGTTTCCCCTTTTATATGTGCACTACCGTGTCATCTGTGGTTCTTAAAATAAATTTATTATTCCTGTGTTTGTCATGAATTTGTTACTGTGTCCCGCCCCTTCCCTTGCAAGTCCAGGGCCCATTGTCCAGTGAGGGACACTGTCAGGGTTAAACCAGGTCCCCCACCTTGGAGGTGCCGTGAACACGCAGACCCCAGTTCCTCCTCATCCGGCAGGTAGTGTCAGTGCCTTATCCTGGGTCACCCCCAGGTTTCCAGCAAAGTTCCTGCTCCCTGCACCAGAGAGGCAGAGGTTAGCACCAAGACCACTGGGGCCAGGATTGTCCTGCTGGGCGAGGGTGGCCACTACACTGACCACTCCCAGGTGGTGAGCAGAGCTGCTGTTCCGGCGATCGGGGGTGGCACAAGGCCGTCGGGTGGGGCCCCCTGCCCTGGAGAAGACCGTTCTGTGTTGTGGCCATAGCCGTGGCCCTCCACGGAGGAAGGCAGTCTCGGGGCAGTGGCTTGGCCACTGTTGGTTGGTGTGGAGGCAGGACAGCAGCCCCTGGCCCAGAGGCCAGGAGAGGCTCTGCATTCCGAGAAGAGACCATGTGCCATGCCTGAGCCTTTTTTGCTAGTTCCAGCCACCAGGCCCTGGACGAGCAGAGTGCCAGCCCGGCGGGCCCCTCCCGTGTTGGGGCGCAGCGCCTGGGGGCCAGGGAGGGACGAGACTCACCACTGGAGAAACGAGCTTTATTTTCAGTCTTCACAAGGCACGGTAATACTTAACTTCATAATGTGTTTTATGTAAGTACATAATAGCAGAATACTGATCAAGAAAACAGTTTCTCAACACTGAGATCAAATACGTTATCTGCCATGCATTTTGTTTATCTGGAATTCCACTTGGTTTAAATGTACTAGAAATCTTTTGAAATGCTAGGTAGAGAGGGCAGGTGTCTATGGATGCAGGTCGAGTGGACCCGTGCAGACAAGGCCGGATGGCGCTCAGAGCACAGAGCGGTGCAGCCGCCGGCCCTGTGCCGCCTGCAGCCTTTTCTGCCGCTCAGCAAAGTTGCTCTTCAGGGTCTGCTTCAACGCAGGCAGGATGGCACGCTCCCGAACAGGCATCTGGCTCAGAGTCAGGCTGGTGGGGACAGGGAGGGTCACCATAGGTGCCCTCGGGAGCAGAGGCCTGGCCTGCAGGTACAGGGCTCGGGCCGCCCCACCCTCCCTGTGCCAGTGGTACTTACTCACCATTTCTTAGAGACACTCTTGGTGGGGACCTTGGGGACCCGCATGGCTCCCTGGTGACGGGCTTCCTGGTCCCTGTGACAGGACAGCCAGCAGTGAGCCCTAGACACGGGCCCACTGTGATGGGCAGGGCAGGCTCGCCGGGCACTTACCTGGGAGAACTCGGCCCGGCCTCCCTGAGGGCCTTCTTGGGCCTCTGGCTCCCTTCCAGGAGGGTCCTGAGGTGCTGCAGCTGGAAGGCAGAGGGGAGAGGGGGCAGGCTGGTGGGCAGGGCCCGCAGAGGCCTGGGACCGCCCCACTGCCCGCACCTCACCTCCCCGGCCTGCAGCAGGTTGGTGTTCCACAGCTGGTGAATGACCACCTCGCACTGCTGAACGGTGGTGGGTTTGTGCGGGAGTTGGGGCAGCCTCGAGGACTGCTTGCCCCAGTGCTGGCCGCCCGACAGCAGGGTGGCCGCTGAATGAGGGGCCTCTACGTCCTCACCTCTGGAACAGCCACCGCAGCAGCTCAGAGGCACGCAGCCGAGATGGATGCAACCCCCCCAACTCTCCTTAGGACTGCACCTGCACTAGCGTCAGGCTGGTGCAGCCGAGAGGGGCGTCTGCACTGCCGCGTCCAGGGCGTGGCTCCCCTCTGCTGCTCAGAGTGTCCAAGCAGCAGGTGGGGGTCTCGGGGGGCCAGCTGTGCCCTGGGCCCATCCCTTCCTCCCCCTTCAAGGTGCACTGAGGGGAGGGCCTGATGTGGTTTGAGCTGCCTGGCTGCCCTCTGTTGACCCCAAACCTGGTGGGACTGGTCAACTGGGAATCTAGGGGCTGCAGAGGGGCAGAAGCCTGTCCTGCTGGTAGCTACCCAGGGGATATGAGGCTCCGTTTTTGGATGCAAAGTGCTGGCTCACTTCTGCTTTCCGAAGAAGCTGCAGAAACTTGAATGTCACAGAGCCCAGGCCCGCTCTGGCCTGCGGGCTCTGCCTCCCAAGGCCAAGCATGTCTTCCAGCATGGAGCCAAGGAGCCCAGCTCCCTAATCTCTTCCTAGGAGGCAGCTCATTTACTTTTCTTTGAGAAAAAGGTTTAGGAGCTGCTGGCTCATGTCAGTCCCGCCCCAGACAAGGGCCCTGCTGTGACAGGTGGGGCTGGGGTTTAGGGGCTCTCTGTGGGCTCGGGTCAGCACAGGGACCCTGCAGGACCCCCAGAGGAGGGAGGAAGGTAGTGCCCACCAGATGGATGAGCCCACAGTCTGTTTTCATAAGCTTGGTTCACATTGGACACCAGTCCACTGGGGAGGGCAAAGCAATTGGCTGGTTCCAGGGCCCATGGGGTGCAAGCGAGCCTTACTTGGCCTGCCTCTGCACCCCAAGGGCTTTGTCCAGCTTGCTGTTGGGAAGCATGGCAGCAGCTGGGGGCTCCTCTTCCAGGTCCGTCTTCTGGGGAATGTCAGCTTTCGAGTCGTGCTTCTTGGAGGAGCCGGGCTGGACCCTGCCCTTGCCTTGAGAGTTGGCTGCAGGTCAGACCCAGACAGGCTGGTGACTGTGGGTGTCCAGAGCTGGTGCCCACGTCCTCCAGGTTCCCTGTGTGCTCCTAAGGAGCCCCTGCCTGCCCTGCAAAGGGAGTTTCCTCCCTGTAAAGGGAGATTGTAATAGCCTCCCTCCAAGGCCTGCTGGGAGCCACGAATGGGGTCTGAGGACATGACCGGGGTGGGAGGGGTGCCTGCTGAGTGTTCTGGGCGACCCCAGTGATGGAAGCTGGCTCCTCGCAGCAGCTGACGCAGGGGCAGCCCCCTCTCCTGTGCGGGCTCAGTCTCTTCCCAGGTCTTGGTGAAGGCTTGGGTGCGAGTGGCCCTGCAAGCTGTTCCCTGACTCTAAAGCCACACCTCGTTTCCGGCAAAATGAAATGGCACGACAGGTCTGGGGCCCGGCTTGCACAAGCCGACCTTCTGAGAACAAGGCCCTTGTACTGCCTGGGCCCCACACAGAAGGCAGCGGCCACGCCCAGGAGGATGCCTGGCCTCTCTGGGAGGCGGAGTGGGAGAAGGGGCTCCCAGCTCCCCTCATTCTGCAGGGACACCCCACGCCCAGGGTGTCATAGGCAGGGCCATCCCCCAGCATCCTGCCTGCTTTGGGGGACACAGCAAGCAGGGCTTTCTAATGGGCAGCCAGCACACTGCCCCCTCCGTGGAAGACCACCCAAAGAAGCTCAGGGGCTCAGGGCTCCTCGGTGAGTCTGACTGCCCACCGCCCTGCCCTGGGGTTGGCCTGCTGGGGGACTGTGTGCCCTGACATCAGAGTCTGTACAGCCAGGCCCACCCATGGTCCTGGTGGTTTCAGCTCATGGCACTGGGGGGCTGACCTCAGCTCCCTTTGGCTGTCCCTTAACCCCAAGTCCATAGGGCCTGGCAAAGGGGCTCCCCAAGGTCTGCTGCAGAGAGGACCACTAGGGGCTCCCAGCTTCCCATCAGCGCCCATGCAGGCCATCCAGGCCCAGGGCCCCAGCCAAGTACTCGGCCCTGCCCTGACCTCGAACACTGGGAAGTGTTCTGCTGTGCTGCTGGCATCTGCTGTGCTTGGGTGCAAGTCACCCAGACCATGGCTGAGGGTGGTGTCTGTCTGTGCAGCTTTCCCAGGAGCTCTTCCCACTGGGGCAGTGCAGCTGGGTGGGCACAAGCAGTGTGGAGGGGCTGCTCCCGCTCTCAGTAATTTCCCGTCGGGCTTGAGGGCCTGTCTTACCTCTCTTCGGAGGCTTCTCATTCATTATTAGTCTGTAATGGAGATCTGGAAGCAAGCACAAGCTCTGGTCGTTTTCAAAGCCACAGCCTCTTTGAGGGAAGAGACTTGGCTTGCCTTACCTACTCCCTCCCTGCTGGGCCCCAGGAGACCTCACTTGTGATCCGGGCTGCTGGGACCCTGCCCCTTGGCCTCGGGCACCCGAGGGCTAGGAGTGCCTCCGGTTGTGCCCTGATGCAAAGCACCTGCGTGAGCGCCTCACCCGAAGTCTGTCTTCATCCATGACGTCACTGGGCACCCGCTACCGGGCGGGGCTGGGCTCCAGGGGGCCGGGGGCGGGTCAGGGTGCCCAGGCTCCAGGAGCCCCTGACTGTGGATGCACCGATGTGGGCAGTGCAGTGATGAAGTGATGCCCAGAGGTGGCCTGGCCCCATCCGGCCTGGGCGTTAGGGAGGGACTCGGAGGAGACTCAGAAAGAGCTCTGACTTGAGGGATACGCAGGGATCAGGACCTTGGCACTCAAGTAAAGGCCGCTGGAGAAAGGTGGGCAGTGGGAAACCAGGCCGGCCTGCTGTGTGGGCGGAGAACTCCAGCTAAAGCCTGCGGGCCGCCTCGGCGCAGGATCCGTGTGGAAGACCTCAAGTGCCGCTTGAGGCCGGCCTGCAGGTCAGCAAGGCCCTGCCCGCGCCGCGGGGTGTCCGGGCAGGGGCCGGGGGGGGGCCAAGGGGTCCTTCTGCGGCCGGCATGTCTGCGCTCGATCTGGGGATGTTTAGTCATATTTGTGGGATATGTTTTACATTATATAAGGTTTCTTCATGGGACGGGGTCAGACCCCCGCCTCGGGGGGGCGCCTGCCAGCCAGGCTGCGCTGGGAACTGACGCCCGGACCCGCCGCCGCCCGAGGCCCCCGCGATTTGGTGTGGGGCAGGGAGCTCAGCCCGTGGCCCCCCCAGGCCCAGTGCCCCTGCGTCCGTGCTCCGCGCAGTGCTGGCGCCGGGGGCGGGCCCGCGTCTCTGCCGGCCGGGGGCGGAGGGCGCCGCGGCCCAGGCCCCGCTCACCCCTGTTCTCCCGCTTCAGGCGTTCGATCTCCTCGTGCAGCTTGACCAGCATCTCCGAGTGCCGCCGCTGCAGGAACCGCAGGCTCTTCTCCATGTCCAGGACGCCGCCCCGGGAGCCCAGGGTCCCCGATTTGGGCGGCCGAAGCCCGGCCGCCAACCCTGCCCCGCTCCTGCCGCCGCTCCAAGCCCGGTCGGCGTCCCGGCGCCCAGTCACCACGGAAATGGGCGCCCTCGAGGGCCGGGGCGGGGCCGGGCCGCGCTCTGCGTGACCTCACGGGACGTCGGAGAACAGGCCGCCCTTGCGGTAGGCCTTGATGATTGTTTGCTGCTTGTGTCTTAATGGTTCACTTTCAGAACAGATGATACAGGTTCAACCAAAGTTTCCACTTTCAATAATTGCAGAACCCTCATGCTCTATGAAATGTGGGCAAAATATAGGAAAGAGCTGTCCGAAAGCACTTGAGAACAAACAGCAGCGGGACTGGAAGGCAGCTTTTGAGAGAAGAGCTGCTTTTCCCCATGAGGCCGCTCTTCGGCCAGACCTCGAACAAGAAGCCGCAGGCTTGCTGACTGGAGAAGGCAGAGGACGGAGTTTGGGACAGACTGAGGCTGGACGCTGCTGCTGGCAGTGGTGGTGGTGGGCTGGGAATTTGGAGCCTGACTGGGTGAGGAGTTGGAAGGTATAAACTCCCTTCAAATGCACGCCTGGCCGGAACTGCACATATGTGCAGGACCCCAAGGATCCCCGGGAAAGACAGAGGGCCAGAAGAGAGGAGATTCATTTGCTGGCAACTCCAGGGGAGACCAGGTTTGGAGTCTGACAGGCACTTGCTTAAATGCCTCAGTTTTCCATGTAAACCCCAAAGGAATACCACGTAAACACCCTGGGAATAAAGACTGTTTTTCTAGAAATAACGGATTTGCACTAAGACTAGGGCAAAATCTAAATACACCTGCTGTAATAAACCTTAAAGCCCAGCCTCCACAAATTCAGTGATCTTCCAGTAATTCAGCTGCCTAGAAAACAAAGCTTAACACCCTTGAGAGCAGCAGAATAAGTTTCCATATTGTCTGATACGCAGTAATACTAGACATGCAAAGAAAAAAATGAGAAAAAAATTCAGATTCAGCCAACAGAAACAGATCAAGAAATAATTCCAGGTAATAAACTTTACAATAAATGTTAAAGATCTACAGAAAAGGATGGCTACAATGAATGATATAATGGAGAATTGTTTAAATGATAAGGTATTAAAAAAAAAAAAGGAATCCTAGAACTAAAAACACATCTGGACTTCTGGCTTCCTGGTCTGCCTGTAAGGAGCTGGGAGGTCATCATTCCCGTCCATGAGCAAACTGGAGACCAAGGACTCTGCTTAAAGCTCTCGGAGGGTCATGATCACAGAACAAACAGATGCCCCCCAAATGGAGAGACACAAGCCAGATGAGGGGGATCGCCACTTACGGCAGCAGGAACCAGTGCCAGGGTGGGAAAACTTAACAGGTAGAGTATTGGCGTGGCTCAGTGTGCTTGATTTGGAGTGTTAAAAGCCAGAGTCTAATCTTACAAGGCCCTCACTTTTGTGAGTTTAACCTCTGGAGCCCTACCAGATTCTCAAGGAAGAATGGAAAGAAACCTTGTGATCCAGGCAAGAGGGGAATGTAGCCATTCTGAAAGATGCCCAAAGCATTCTGTTCTTGACAAGGCCTGCCCTCAGAAGAAACAAGGATGGCCCCAAATGCCCAAACGGACTGGGATTTGACCAGAGCCTAACTGTCTTGGAGGATGGGAGATACCCTCCTCTAGCACCAGCCATCCCTCTCCTCTGTCCACACCTTTCCACGGTTATCAGCAGGGCTCCTTTATAAAAACAGGGAGTACAAGCAAAAACTGCCCATCTAACTGTCCCTGTTTGCAGATGACATAATATTGTACATAAAAAACCCTAAAGAATCCACTCCAAATTAAGTGTTATGAATTCTGGGCACTGCACCCCAAGGTCTCAGGGCAGTGGGTGGTGTTTTGAGTCAATGGACATGCGAGATAAATGGAGCAGAGCGTTTTTGCTTATTAGGGTGTTGGAGAATGCAGGTGGAGAAAAAGAGCATGAGAGAAATGTGGACAAGGGTGGTGTGTGGCAGAGAAGTGAGGCCTTGGGGAGCTGGGGGGTCACAGGGGACGTCCCATCCTTGCAGGCAGGGGTGGATATCAGGAAGCAATGAGGAGGTAAGCTGGGGAATGGTGCCATTAAAATCGGACCCTGGGCCCTCACCTCACATCCATCCTCTTGAATGAGCCTGGTAACAAAAGTCGGACCTGTTAATGTTGAACATACAGAAACGATACCTTATTTACATCAAATTTGACAAAAGCAACTGTCCTGCCCGGGGAAAGGGGGACATTTCACACTCAGCCCAGCCAGACTGCTGTAGGCAAGACATACACAGGGCTGCTGAGGGCTGAGTTCAGTTTCCAGATCCATGCTCAATCCTCTGAGCATTCCAGAAGCCACAGAAAATGCACATTCCAGAACTATCAGATTTTCTTATTGAGGCCAACCTTCATCTACTGGGCAAAATTCCCACAGCTTAGACCCAGCTCGGGGCCTGTGCTGGCTGGCTAAGGCCCACTCCAGGCCTGGTTCTTGAGCTCCTGGAGGCCTGCCCTCTCCTACCATGGCCACTTCAGTGACTACATCTGCCTCGTCTGCTGCTGATATCACTGAGTCCACCATCCCCTGGGTGAGGGCAGCAGGATACCCACCGGTCTCTGCAGGCCCCGGGTGGCTGGGGGACTCTTGCGTGGCTGCCCTGGAGGCTGAGCCCAGGCACCAGCAGACTCAGGAACAAAAACAGGCTTATTCAGGTCCAAGGTCATGACAAATTTGGTTTGATTTTTGGTCATAGGCCCCAAAATGCCATTATTCCAAGTTTACATCAAAATACAAAAAAGCCCAACATTTAGTTTGCAAACTTAAAAAAAGACAAAGGCCTGGTTTGAAACTCACCACTGAGACCTTATTTTCTTTCTCCAGTGCATCAGCTGTATGGCGGAGGGCACGCAAGCCCCCTGGGGATGACTGTTGACAGTAAACGTGTAATTGTCATGTAGTCTGAATGTTTAGGTATTATCAAAAGGGTACTGGGTTTACTGTCTTTGAGCACTTGACTTTATTGGAGATGAAAACAATGCTTCAACCATCTTTGGCTACAGAGCAGAAGCCGGTGGGATCCGACTCCAGTGTCTCTGCCGTGTCCCCAGCGCCCAGGGAGACGCAATTCTGTTCTGGATGGGGGGTTATGCTGGGCCACCACCGAGCAGCGTGCTTGATGGCCTGGGGCAGAAAGGAGCCAGAGGTGACAGACTGTCTCCCAAGCACCTGTGCTCCTAAAGGACCTTTTCTCCTCAGAGGAGGAACTGTGCGACCCAGCCTCAGAGTCGCTGGGAGAACACGAAGGCCTGTCACTGCCAATGTGGTGGCAGAATTTAGCTTTACAATCAGGAATCGGGAGGCCCGTCATCCGGTTCTCTCAGGAATCTCTTCTAGGGTCTTTGATTCTTCTCTGGAGGCACCCAGGGAGGGAAGACTCATGCTACACTGACCTCAAGGGAGGCGAGGGCAGAGGCCAAGGGCCCTCCAGAGGAGACACTGCCTCCCGAGCTCCACATGGCTGAATCCTAAGGTGGTTAAAGAGAACAGCCTCGAGGGCCATCTCAAGGCAGAGCCTCAGGTTGAGGGAAGGAAAGAGGACTCAGCAGCCAGATCCGGGTCACCCTGTGAGGCTCATAGGCCCATTGACGCCATTCCTTCCTTACAAAGCCCGGACCACACACCCTTCTGGTTTGATTCTCTTCCAGATGGTTCCAAGACTACAGGAAAATGACCCCTAGGAGCTTTAAGGTGACCCGACTCAGGTTCAGATGTGTCCTCCAGGTGCAAGGGAGTGGCCGTGTGGCCATCCTGCTGGCCTGCCCGGGGACAGCACCAACCCACGGTCAGAGCTGGTGCAGCTTGGCCCGCTCCGTCAGCAGCGTCATGGCCACAGCATAGAGGAGGTAGCCTAGTGTGAGGAGCAGGGCGCAGGGCAAGGGCCCAACAGAGGAGAGAGAGGCCACGAAGAAGGCCAGCAGCAGTGACAGCAGCGTCCGGTAGCTGCCCAGGAAGCGCAGGCTGAGCCTGGGGCCCTGGGCACAGCTGGCCCCACGCCCCCGCCCCGCGGGGCTCAGCAAGCGCCTGCCTGCCAGCCCAGGCTCCAGGAGGTGGTAGCGACAGAAGCTGCCAAGGAAGTCGGCCCGCGAACACAGGGCTGCCATCTGGCCTGCAAACTAGAGCAGAGACAGAGGCATGGGGAATGGGGGCAGGCAGGGGCCGTCCTCTCCACCAGAGGCTGGCGGGAGGAATGGCGCGTGGAGGTGGGCACGGCCCTCCCACCCACTCACCCTGTGGTTGATGGCAGAGGACAGCCGGAAGAGCACACGGACCAGGCTGGCAATCTCATAGCTGCGGATGGGCTGCAGCTCCGAGTCTCCCTGGTACTCGATATCGAACCTTCGCAGCCCATTGATGATCTAGAAGCAGCAGCAGAGAGGAACCCCTGGTGAGACCTGGGCCATCGGGCCAGTCCCAAAATACCCCTTTGCACACAACTCTAAGGAACCATCTGCTCGTGGGGGTGATGGGGAGACGGAGAGCAGCGAGCAGAGCCCTGGAACGTGGGCCTCACCTGGTAGCGGCCCAGGGGTGTGAGGATAAGGCCGTCCTCACCCACAGTGCAGTCTGGGAGCTGCTTCTTTCCATTCTCATCCCGGGTTGTCCCCAAGGCAAACGTGAGCTGGGCCTCGCTGAGCTGTCAGGGAGAAGCACGTCTGAGGCGGCCGCGGCTGCTTCTTGCCCCCCGCTGTCAATTTCAAGGCGAAAGGGAGGAGACTGCCCTTCACCCCTTGGGCCTCTGGTGGGGAGTGAGGGACCCAGACACGGCACTGAAGGCACGGGCCCGCATCTCCCACTGGACGGGTATCGGGATGGGGTCGGTCCTGGGCGGGGAAGGGGGGCAAGGGCCACGGGACTGAGTCCTGGGGGCCAGTGGGTGGCCCGTACTCGGAACACCTGGCCCAGGTACTCCAGGGCCTTCTGCAGGTACTCGTCGGTCTTGCGGATGCTGTCCTGCCCCATCTCGTCCAGGTCGTTGCCTGAGTAGGAGCTGTTTGTGTCTGTGGAGTGGAAGCCGAGCCATGACAGAAAGGAGTGGGCAGCTGAGCTCTCTCCACACTGGTCAGAGATGGACTGGGCAGTTTGCTTGGCCCGTGTGATGAGCTGAGCCAGACGCAAGACCTGCCAGGGAGACGGGCAGGGGAGCCAGCTCAGGTGGGGCTGCCTCTGGCGCCCAGCTGCCAACGGGTCAGGTGGGGGCAGCTCCCACACATGCAGGGTATTCCAAGACTAGGACACGCATGTTCCAGGTGAGAAACATTCCCAACAAACATTGCCTTTGTTATCAGAAAAAAATTAGACTTCACTGAAAAAAAAAGGCAGGGGGTATAGCAGCATCTACTCAACACCAGCCTTCCTTTCTCCCCTGAAATGGGTGCGCCTTCCCCGAGCCACGGTCCCTAGAGGGTCAGGACAGCCCTGTGGCTGGGCAAAGTCACAACTCACTCACCAGCATCCGGACCTCAGGCCCAAACATCGGGGTGTACTTGCAGTCCTGGCCCTCCAGGCTGTAGACGTGGCTCTTCACCCTGAAGGAGGCGTCGGTGACAGCTGGTGGCCACGAGGACAGGAAGCTGCCGGTGAACGTGGGAGCCACGAAGAGTCGGTGCTGGCGGTGCGGGATGACAAGCTCCGGCTCCAGGAAGAGCTGCTCCCCTGGAAGGCAGGACGTGGGTCAGGCTGGGCTTCCAGTGACAGAGCGCACCGGCGCCACCAGCCCGCCCCCTGGGTGCCCGCCCAGGTTTCCGAGGAGACCGAGTGCGCAGCACAGGGGCTGGTGGCAGGCCGCGGGGGCCTGACTCCCAATGACCCTGGAGGCCCCATGAGTGTCAACAGGAAGGCCAACACTTGTAAACAAAGCCAGAAAAGCTAAAGCCAACCAAGCAGGCTAAGACAAAGGCATGTCAGGGACCAAGAGTGCCCCCTGCTGTCCCTACCAGGAGCCACCGGAGACACAGTTCACAGCCCCGGCCCAGCGTGCCGCACCACAGGGAAGGCAGGGCGCAGCCAGGCTCAGACCCTCACCTGCCCCCGTGCGTCAGGAATCCCCACACCACTTGGCCAGGCCAGTGGCACACGGAGGGTCTGCGGGTCCCTCTCTAAGCTCTGCAGGCCCCTGGCCACGGGCTTACCTTTCTGGATCATTTCAGCCAGGTTGGGCTGGGCGAAGACTTTGGCCACTCGGAACACCATAAGTGCGTTTTTGGGGCTGACCAAGTCGGTGCGGAGCGCACGGCTCAGGAAGCCCACGAAGAGCCTGGTGTACATCAGCAGGTTCTCCTGCACGAAGGGCGCCCTGGGGGCCAGGCAGCTTGTCAGGGGCAGACCTCCCGCTGGAGGCAGGGCCACCCTGTCCACAGCTGCACTGCAGCCCTACTCTTCCTTGGGTTCCAGACTCCCCAGCCATGGCCTCCCAGTGGCTGAGAGGCCCGGAGTGGCAGGGGAAGCAGGGCAGAGGGCGAGACCCTGACCCCTGCAATGACCGAGGCTTCCACCTTCCCGGGGACCAAGGCCTCTGAGGCAGAGGATGTCCTGGGCACCAGAGGGATGTGTTGGGGAGGTGGTCAAGGAGAGGGGGTGCTGGCGGGAGCGTGGGGTCCGCTGCAAGGAGATGAGGGGAGATGGTGGCAGTCGCTGTGCTGAGAGCCGGTGAGGAAGGGTGGCAGGCCCAGGTGGGGCCGAGCACGAACGTACGTCGGGGGAGACCATTCAGCAAAGGGATGGAAGAAAGAGGGACACTAGCAGCTTCTGTGGGCAGTCAGCCCCCAGGCCCCTCAGGGGAGCAGGGTGTGAGGCTCACCATCTCTCTGAAGCGCATCTGGCCTGGCAGTCACTGCTCTGAGCCTGCTTCTCAGGCGCGTACCTCCAGGGCTGCAGGTAGCTCAGCCACATTTCCAGGACCTGGTGGGACACATGCGCCCCGAGGGCCTGATGCTGGCACACTGGTGGGCTGTTGGCTGGGGCTTTGGGACAACTGTGGAGCCTAGCTGCCAGGAGGCAGCTCGGGGGAGGGGGGCCCGTCCCTAGCTGACACTTCAGCTCTGCCAGGGAGGGGGCCCCACCGGGTTCTGGCCTCTTCCCACGTCCCCACCTTCCCAGAGGACACGGGAGGGACTCAGTGCATGCATGGGATGCTTCACTCTCACTCTAGCCTTTCAGGAGCATGGGGCACCGAGCATGGGACACTCAGCTGAGGGAGCCGCTTGCAGCCCAGGGAGGCCGGGACGTGTCCACTGTGCAGGCTGGAGTCGCGGTCAGGGCAGGCAGCGTTTCCCACCCCAGGCCTGGCTTTGGGAGCTCAAACACAAGGAACAACGTGACCACCCACCAGGGCCTCCCTGCCAAGTTGCTGTGATGACAGCCAATTCCCCCCCTCATCTGCCCCTCAGGACATCCCTCTTCAGGACACACAGAGGGCAAAGGTGAAAAGGGCAGAAGGGGTTGACACTCACAGCTCTGAATGACGCATCCAGGGGCCAGTGGCCGAAGCAGTGCTGCAGGAAGAGGTAGAGCTTCTGCTGGACAAACCTCGGGACAGCGGCTCTGTAGGGGAAGGGAGGGTCATCTCACGGGGGCCCAGTGACTCCTATTTGCAAAGCTGCTCTGCCAGGGTGAGTGTGGGGCATCCCCTGGAGGGAAGGCCTTCTATTGCTAGCTCCATTTTTCAGAGGAGGAAACCAAGGTTCAGAGAGGTTAGAGAACACCCCAAGGACACACAGCACACATGTGGCCAATTCAGGGTGGCTCCTGTGCCCACCTCTGCTTGGTTCACACAGATCACCTGCCCTCCCAGCAAAGGAGCCTAGAAGTCAGAAACCACTGCCCCGGCCCTTCTGCTGACTGAGCGGGGGCGGGGAGGCAGGCATGGGGAGAGGGAGGGCACAGCACCCCCACCCGTAAGCCCTGGAGAAAGTCACGGTGGGCAACACGTGTGCAAGAAGGACGGGGGTGGCAGGCCAGGAGGCAGGAGTCCTGCCTGCAGCCCCACGCCTACCGCTTAAACTCCTCCAGGGGGCTGGCAGCATGGGAGTGGGCGGAGGGCAGGGCCTGCTCGGGCTTCAGGCTGCTGGAGAAGGCGTGCAGACGCTTGAGCAGCAGCCGCACGGCCAGCACGTGCTCCTCCGTGGGTGTGAACGGCTCCTGGGGGGAGGGCGGCCAGCTCAGTCTGGGAGGGGCTCCTGGGGCCCAGCCCGACTGACCGCGTCCCGCCCAGGCTTGCGTCTCCCCTGCAGCTGTGTGGGCCTACCCCCGGGGGCCCACCTGCGCCTGGCCCTGGCCGACGGAACGCGCACGCTGGCTGTGAGCCCCACCGGGAAAGAGAAGGCCGCATGGGGCCCCGGGCGGCTGCTGACAGACACACCCTCCAGCGCCTCTCTGCGCTTCTCAAGCCCCTTTCTGCGCCCTCTGCAGGTGACGTGGGTCACTACTGCCTGTCCAGGTCCTCAGGGTCCCCCACCTTCCGACCAGCCGGAGGACTAGGAGCAGGGGGAGGGGCGGGCCAGCCGCCCACCCGGACCTGGACTCGGGATCTCCTGTCCGCCCTGAGCTTGTGGGGACAGCTCGCTGAGGCCCACGGCTTCTCCTTTGAGGCGGGCACGCCCCAGTCCCTCCTCCTCCCACAGGCCCACCCTTTCACCTCCTGGACGTGGCTGGCTGGGGGCTCAGTCCAGGCTGGCCCTTCCCCTGTTGCTAGTGGACCTAGGAACACACAACTCCCCATTAAAGACCACCTTCAATCGTGGGAGCCATGCTTCAGATTCACAAAGCCCACGTAGGAACTCTGAGACCCAGACCTGGGAGGAAAGCCTGTTTGCTGGCTGCTCAGTGATGGGTGCGGGGCGCAGTCCCCGAGTGGCAGAGCCGCCGCCTGCCAGCTGCGCTTGACCGCATCCAGACTGGCATGCCCCAGGCCCTGCACGCCTCTCCTGCCGCCGGAGCCCCTCCAGATGTGATGGCGGGGATCTGGAAGCCTGACCCAAACCGAGCCACGTGGAGGCTGGTGCAGGCCGTGCCCCGGGACAAGGCAGACCTCTCCCAGAGCCCGGGCAGAGGCCGCCTGTATGCCGGCTCCAGCCCCGGCTGCCCAGCTCTCCCTGGCACAGAAATGCCTCCATAGGCCCAGGCCACACACCCAAGTTAACTCTGTATTTTTTAGCCTTTGTGTGATGGATTTGCATCATTTTGAAGAAAGAAGCTTTAGATTATTTTAATCCTAATAGAAGATTAGAAGGGCATCCATGCCAGGCCGGAGCTCCTTTCTGAGAACCTCCCCCTCCTCACCCCTGGCCCCTCGTCCCGGCTTCCCCAGAGGAGGGCCCCCCATCCCGCCCATTCTTCCAGGGTCTCTCTGGAGAGACCCCGACAAACACTCCCCTCCAATCCCACTGGGATCCCCTCAGGCCATTTTCCTTCTAAGTCTGTCAAGCCAAACTTCTTTTCTGACAACCCCCTCCCTTCCTGAGCCAAGTCCCTCCAGGAGCCTCCACTACAGCTGCCGGTGGCCGCCTCCCCCTACAGGCCCCTTAGAGACACCTTCCCAAAGCCCAGGGGGGATTGTCATTGAGCCTGGCACATCCCAGGGGCTCTGCGCACACCCCCACCCCAACCCAGGCTCTTGGCCCTCTGCTGGGGAGGTGCCCGGAGCCAGATGCTTCTCCAGGGACCCTGCTTTCAGCCAAGTGAGATCCTCCCCACCAGAGGCTGGGGCGGCACCCACTTTTGTGCTTGGCCATCCCACGCTGCCCTCTGGACACTTCCCCACTTCTGGAACCTGTTGCTTCTGAGCAGGAACGTCACTGCACTCACCGCCCCATCCCAGCGAAACATGACTTCTCTTGTGCTCAAGTTCAAGTTCAACCTGTGCTCCCTTGAGGGTGAACTGGACAGACACTCCTGGCCTCGTCTCATGAATCAGTGACCTGCCAGACTCCACTGGCCCTGAAACACCCCACAGGCCTGAACTCTGCTGACCTCAGATTGGTCCACACACACTGGTCATTTCTGCCTAAGCAGACCACAGTCTCTAAGCAGTCACCACCTGCTCTCATGTACCTCTGGGGGAGTCCATGGGTTCACAGGAGGCCAAGCCCCCACCTGCTCAAGGACTGACCGCCTCTCCAGGCTGGGGGACCGAGCCCCATGCTCTCCCCACTGCTCTCCCTCACACACACGCCCCAGGTTGGCACAAATGCCCCACCCACAGCCCTATGGTCTCCTCCTCCTCAGTTCCTGAGTACCAGCCCCACTCTAGGGTGAGCAGGGCCGCTGCAAAGCCACAGTATTTCACTTCCTTGAACCAAGGCTAAGCATGAAACCCTCCACCACCCCAGAACTTGCTGGGGACTTAGCCAGGCAGGGCCATGGGCGCCGCTCTGCTGAGGGCTGACCCCGGCCGCGCCCACCCACCCCCACACCGGCCTCGCTCTGCGGAAAACGGCATCTGGGTCAGCCTGCTGGCCGGACCCTGGCTTTCCCACGCACTGACATGTGTTCCGGGGTACACCACGGGGGAAGGGGCGAAACGGAACAAAACGAGAGCAGCCAGTACTTGGTAGGCGTGGAGAGCCTGGAGGCTGGGCTGGGCAGGGCTGTGGAGGGCGCTGGAGACACTGAGTCGGTAGTGCAGAACCTCCAGCTGAGAGACAAAACAGAGACCGGGAAAGAGACAGGAGAGGTGGGGAGGGGAGAGAAGACAAAGCAAAAGGTGAGAAGGAGCCCAGAAGTAAGGGGGAAAAACACAAAACAAAAGCCATCAGTGACAACCAGTCTCAGCCAGGCAGCCTCAGGCCAGCGAGACACCGGCCTGAGGCCCCGCCCCTCCGCCCGCCCTCAGCGGCCCCGCCTCCATCCCGCTGCCCTCCCAGGGGCCCGCCTCCTTAGCTCTCAGCGGCCCCGCCCCTCCGTGGGCAGGCCGGAGCCAGGGCCCCTACGCGGTGCACCTCTCCACCTGCCAGGCAGAGGGACAGTCAGCCTCTCTAGGTCGCCTGGGCCCCCTCCATGTCACTGGGGCCTGGAGGCCTCTCCAGCTCCCGGAGTCAGCCTGACTCACTTTCCTTCCGGAGGGTCCCGTTCTCCCCAACCCTGCTGCAGCCCACCAGAAGCCCAGGTCCTCACTGGGACACACTGCCGGCCACCAGGGCCCTGAAGGCCCCGAGACCCGGCAAAGAGGAGCCAGTTCCAGATGGAGGCCTCTCTGTCCAAGGAAGAAAAATACACCATTTATTGGACTTCCTGGGTTGCCCTGAGGAGAAATTTACCAAATCGATACACGATGTGATTGATTCCTGTGTATGATACCAAGTGTCCCCTCCTGAGTGGCTGGTTCTCTCTGCGCTGGAGCTGGTTCCCAGAAGCAGCCCAGGCTCCACCCACGGGGCTGCCACCCTCCGCACCCTCCATGCCAGAAATCGTTATGGGCGGCACAAACACTTAGCGGTTCTCTCAAGCACTCTGGGAAGACGAGCCTCTCCTACCTCACCAGGGCCTCCCAACTCTCCAGACACACAGAGCCTCTCATCAGTCCCACGGTCCCCAAGAATCTGCCCGCAGCCACACCCACCAGGGGCAGCTGGAACCGAGGCTGGGGCAGCCGGCATGCTATCTGGCTGTGCCGCAGGACACTCTGCCCTGCTTCCCCGACGCGTCAAGGCCTGCTGAAGCTGCCCCCATCAGGCAAGCGCTGCCCTGCTTCCCCGACGCGTCAAGGCCTGCTGAAGCCGCCCCATCAGGCAAGCGCAGCCCAGAGCTCGCCCGGCACACACCCTGCCATTCCGGGTCCGGGACCCCAGCCCAAGCACCACGCTTCACAAAGGACAGGACAGAACACACCACAGGCCGGATGCGCAGAGCAGGGGCGGGAAGAAGCACAGCAAGGAGGCATCAGCCCCTCACAGCCCTCCTCTGGGCCAGACCTGGGCTCTGCAGCGGCTCAGGGAGGAACCCCCCATCGGGAACACAGGGCCGGCCCCACAGCAGCCTGTGGCGTGCACTGTCCTCATGGCCCACTCGGGAAGCTGGAAGCTGGGGTAGAGTGGAAACCTGGACTCTAGGGATGAGCATGAGCTCCATACCCAGACCAGCCCCAAACCCACTTCCTACATCCCTCAAGTTAGGAAATAGCGACCTAGGGCTGTGCTGGGACTGGTGAGGATTTCCACATGGCACAGTGCCAGCTGGAGTAATTGGTAAAGGGCCTCTGCAGCTCTTCCCACTTCCCACACACCTGGTTGCTTAGCTTTTGTTGTCTGCCTCCATAGGAGGCAAAGCGCAGAACCTCACTAGGTGCTTGGTGGGGACTTCCCAGTCGACCCCCAAGTCAGTCATTCTGAGCAGCTCACACCAGCCCTGAGGTCAGGCCAAGAGGAAGCAAACATGAGGAAAAAGGGAAGCCGCCCTCCCTGGCAGAGACAGCCCACTGCCCCTTCCCCACGTGGACACAGAATCCTCATAGAGGGCCTTTCTGGTGGGCAGATCCACAGCCACAAATTAAAAAGGATGTGCTTTCTATGGCTCAGAAGACAGGATGCTCAGAAGGAAGGCAGGGCAGCAAAGCGGCCTCTCCAAGACCAAGCCACATGCACTGGGCCGAGCAAGCCTCCCAGAACCCCAGGGGGAAGCCTGGCCCCAGACCCCACACACTGGCCAGAAACATGCACAACTTGGCTCTGGAAGCAGGGAAGGCAGTACAGCTGCTATGTGGCACAAGGCTTGGGATGGAGATTTGGAGCGCTGTGCACTTTAAGAGAGCAGCGGAGGGGGCTGCACCCAGCGTGCACGGCAGATCACGAGGCTGCAGACCCAGTTGCCGGGAGCAGACCCACTGCTTTCCCAAGTCACAGAGGGAGAATGACAGGCCACCCTACTCGATTGTAACCCAAGTCTTAATTCTTAAGGGAGACCTCCAGGACTCTGCCAGGCAATTGCAGAGTTAGTTATAGGCTGACACTGACTTTCGCAGAGCCTGGGGGCACGATTCTAGCTGTTTCACAGAGCATGAATCTAAGCCCCCACCCTGCCTCTCACTAACTGAATAGAGCTGTTCTACCTCGACAGTTCAAGTGGACTTGGCAGCAATGGCCCAGGAGGGCTCCAGGGGCTCGGCTGCCTCTGCACCTTTGCAAATGAGAGAGCTGCCCAGATAGGGAAGTGAGGAAAGGCCAGGAAGAGGAGACAGGCTGGCGCACACAGGAGGGCATCAGCCCCCACCCAGCACAGAGCTGTCTGCCGGTGCTCTGGAGGAGGTGGAGACCAGTGTGGGCACCAAGGTGGGTGGGGTCTGCCAGATGCCACCTCCGTGGGAAAGCAGGGGATGCTGTGATGGTAGAGGAGACAGACCTAGGTGGGACTCCCAACGGCAGCTCCCCTGCTGCTGGGGGCAGAGGACCCCAGAGAGGGCATGAGTCCAACACGGAGCACCACCTACCCCCTGGGCGGCACCTCCTTCAGGGGCAGGAGGGCATGGTACCACTCCCCACCATCCAGCCCCTGAAAACTGAGGTCACGGACAAGAAGGAGCAGGTTGGGCAGGCACACCAGGGCCAGAGCAGGAGAAGGGAAGAAAAACGGAGGCAACGTACCTTGGCATGAGGGGACTGCATTTTTTGGTACATCTCCAAGGAATAATGATGAAGCCACATTTCAACAAAAACCTGCAAAAGAGCATTATCTAGTCAAACAATTTTTGACCAGAGTATGAAGACCATTCATCAGGGAAAGGGCAGTCTTTTTCAACAACCGGTGCTGGAAAATAGATATCCACGTGCAAGTAAATGAAACTGGGCCTTTACCTCACATCATAAACAAAAATAACTCAGAATGAACCAGGGCCTAATTGTAAGAGCTAAAACTATAAAAGTCTTAAAAGCAAGTCCAGAGAAAATACTTCATGACATTGAGTTTTGGCAATGATTCCTTGGATGTGACTCCAAAAAGCACAGACAACAGAAGAAAAAGTAGATACACTGGACTTCACAAAAATCAAAAACTTTTGTGCATCAAAGGACACTATCAAAGAGTGAAAAGGCAACACACTGAATGGGGGAAAATACATGCAAATCACATATCTGATAAGGGACTGAGATCCAGAATGTAAAGAGAACTCCTAAAATCCAACAATAAAAACCAAACAACTCCATTCAAAAACAGGCAAAGGACTTGAATAGATGTTTTTCTAAAGATATATAAATGGCCAATGAGGACACGAAAAGATGTTCCACATCACTAATCATTATGCAAATGCAAATCAAAACTACCTATCAAAAATGAGATACCACCCTACATCCATTAAGATGGCTATCATGAAAAATAAACAGAAAACAAAGAAATGTTGGAGAGGTTGTACACTGTTGGTAAAATGTAAAATGATGTAGCCCCTAGGAAAACAGTATGGTGGTTCCTGAACAAACTAAGAGTTACCATGTGACCCAGTAATTCCACTCCTGGATATATACCCAAAAGAATCGAAATCAGGGACTCAGAGATATTTGCACACCCATGTTCACACCAACACTACTCACAACAGTTAGAGCGTGGAAGCAGCCCAAGGGCCCACTGATGGAAGAATGAATGAGCAAAATGTGGTCCATCTACACAACGGAATATTACCCAGTCTTAAAAAGAAATGAAATTCTGCAATTTCATCCACAGTGTGGATGAACCTTGGGTCCATTATTTATGCTCAGTGAAACAAGTCAGCCATAAGAAGAAAAATACAGTCTGATTCCACTTGTACAGCTACCTGGAGTAGTCAAATTCACAGAATCAGAAAGTGGAATGGTGGGTGCCAGGCAGTGCAAACAGGGAAACAGGGAATTGTTTAACGGGGACAGGGTCTTGGTTTTACAAGATAACAAGGTTCTGAAGATCCGTTACACGACAATGTGAATATACTCAACACTACTGAACTGTACAATTAGAAATGGTGAAGATGGTAAATGTTATACGTATTTTGCCATTATCCAAAAAAAGTTGATTTTAATTAAAAGGGGAGAAAGGGCATTAATTAGCGTTTTGGTCCGGGAAACAACCCTGAGGTTCTGCCCATAAGCCTGTGTCTCAGTCCCCTGCCCTCCACGTGGGCCAGTGCGGGCCCAGAGCCCACATCAGCTGTGAGCCATAGGAAGCAACGAGCACCCTTTGCGCACAGGGATGATGGGTGCAGCTGTCTGGCCTTCCGCGCTGCTTCAACGGCCAATGTGGAGGGGCCTCTAGAAGCATCTTCTCCACATGCCCGGCTGTCAACAGGTGAAGCTGGTGGCAACCAACAGCTCAGCCCCAGATTCAGGGTCAGAACCAGCTGAATCTCTCCAAGGTGTGCTCAGAAGAGACAGTCTAGCTTGGGAGAGAGCAGCCTAAGCCTGTGTGAGAGGTGGAGCCTGCCCGAAGGCAGACATGGGGCTTTGCCAGCCCCATCCGGACCCTCCGACATGAAAGGGCCTGAGGTTGCCTGCCAAGCAAGGTGAAGGCTTCGCAGGCCCACTTCATTCAGCGTCAGGAAAATGCTACTGGGGCAGGGTTTAGTGTCCGCCCAGCGGTGGTGACAGGAAACCCTGCCAACCACATGGGAGAAGGTCAGAGAGGTGGGGGTGGGGAGAGTATTTCCACAGACCCACTGGAAACTGGGCATCACCACGAGAAAAGCAGAACTGCCCAGGTCTGGAAGTCCTGGGATGAAAAGCACTGCCGGTGACATACAGGTTGGACAGGCAGGCGAGGGTCTCCCATCTCTATGTCTAAATGTCACAGCAGAAAAACACCAATTTAGAACCACCCCTGGCTGGGGCAGTGTCTAGGCCCCTATCCCATGAGGGGCAAGTGGGCTGAGCAGTTTATCTGAAATGGAAGATGAGAGGAGGTCCCTTAGCTCACCTGGAGCAGAGTCTCTGACCTCCAGATCTCGTGGGAGGCGGGGTCTGCGTTCACAGACGTCTGATGGGAGACGTGCCGCTTCAGGAGACCTGTGTGAGGGAGGCCGTAGGAGGCGAAGGGCATGGCTGGGGTCCTGAGGGAGACAGAGACAGGCCTTCATCTGGGGGGCCTGCTGGTAGAACCAGGGGCACCCTGGACACCAAAATCAATGACAGGACTGACGATTGAACCTATTGAATCACACAATGACCCCCAAGTCCAAACTTGATAGACACAAATGAATGAACAGGTTAGAAGAGTTTTCCTTACCACAGAGAGCCTACTAATAACTGTAAGTGATGAAATTAGAAAATCATCGTTTGGCAAACAGCCTACTAAAACTGACTTGGCTGAGAATCATCAAGAGATGCTAGCACTGGTCGGTGATGATTACAGTTTGGTGTAGCTTCCCACTAAATTCCGCTTGTTAATTCGTTTAGGCAGAGTACTCATTGAGGTTCACAGAAGGGAAACCTGGCCGACACCCCTCTGCCCAGCATGCCGATGGCGCCTGCACATGGACACGGCAGACCACTGCGGCAGTGCCCCAGCCAACGATGCCCAGCCGGGGCCTGTCCACGAGGAGACACCAGGGAACAGAGGCGAGGCCACTGGGCACACCATCAGGCTGCGCACTTCAGAGTTGTCAAGGTCAGCAAAGATAAGGAAAGTGTGAGGGGCGGGTCCAGACTGAAGGGGACTAGGGGCACAACCACTGGCAGCGAGGGCCCCTGTGCTGGAGCCCAGCCAGGTAACGGTGCTCATGCAGGAACCTGGCGAAGCCTGAGTGGGGCCTGAGGATTAGACGGTGACACAAGAGGCTCTTCCCCCAGGGCCCCCAGCTCAGGGCTGGGGAATCTCAGGTCTAAGGTACGTCGGAGGGCCCTGGACACAGAATCTGGGCACCACCGTCCTCATGAGCAACGCCCACTGACCAGGCCACTCCCTCATGGAAGGGCCAGGCCTTCACGGCTTGCCACGAAATAGGCCCCCTCAGGCACTAGCCAAGAGAGAGCCAGGGCAGTGGGGAGCTTACCTGGGAGCTGGTGAGGGGCTGGGCGCCCCTGGGCTGGAGGAGAGTGGGGGCAGCACACTGCCTTCTGTGGGCAGGAACCATGACAGGTACCTGTCCACCAAGATGAAATAGGCACAGTCTGAAGTTCGGACGTGGAGGGCCCCAGGGAGCGGCTGGAAACCAAACTCTCATTAGTGTGTGGCTCTAGCAATTGCAGGGCTCAACTCATAAAGCACCAAAGCCCTGGACGGGGCCATGTCCCAGGGGCCTGTCCGCAAGCACCCTCGGTGGCTCCAGGAAAGAAGTTCCCACCATAGAGAGCCTGCCTAGACCCTTCAGTCCTGCCCAGCATGCGAACCCCCTGGGAAGCTCCCACCCGGCCCCAACACCCAGCAGGCACCCTCTGTGGGAAGCCCCTGGGACCACCCCTCACAGTGCCCAGGTCACCCCACAGCACCTGGCAGATCTTCCCGCGCCTGCCATCCAAAGCGAGGATGGCCCAAAGGGCAAAGGCAGGAGGGAGCAGGAGAGAAAGGAGAACTGGGCCCCAAGACAGTCCTGAGCCACGGCCCCCTCTTCGCAGGGGCTTTGGGGAGACAAACTGCTCAGGGGCATCCCTTCTGTACCTTTTGAATGATGAGGCTCAAAGCGAAGAAGAACATGTAATACTCAAACGGATCTGATGGCAGCGTCAGGGGGCAAACGGACAGGGCTGGTGGGTGGCCCGCAGCCCCCACCCGTGGGCTGACAAAGGATACTGAGGGCTAAGTTCAGGCCGAGGCCTCCGGCTGGGGGGAGCTGGACTTTGTTGTGGTACAGAGGGCTGTCGGGGAGCACGCACTCCTGGATGGACGCCTTCACAGGGCCCTGCAGAGACAGGGAGGGGGACTGCGGGCAGGCTCCAGCAGGGCAGCCCTTTGGGAAGGCTGCTGGGGAGGCGACCCGTGAGAGCAGAGCTGTCCTCTGCGTCGCGCTAGAGCAGAAGGGCCTTGGCTTAGGACCTCATATCATCCTCATGAAGACCGGAAAACAGTAAGGGCAGCAGCTGGGCACATTCCTGAGCCTAGCCAAGCGTCTGATGAATCCCATCTTCTTTGCTTCTCATACCAGCAGGCGAGTCACCCCTTCACCTGCTCTTGAAGGACTGGCAACTGGTCCCAAGGCCCGGCCAGCCCCCGGCAGGAACAAGCCAGGCAGCGCGCGCCTTCCTGCTGCAGAGGTGGGAACGAACTTTAAATACATCACTGCTGATGCAAATTAAAACCACAATGAAAGATCACAAGGCCTCGATCCAAAAGACAAGAACAAATGCTGGCAAGAGTGCAGAAAAATAGGAGCCCTGTTGGTGGGACTGCAAATTGGTGCAACCATTGTGGAAAGCAGTATGAAACTTCCTCAAAAAACTAAAAATAGAAATACCATTTGACCCAGTAATTCTACTCCTAGGAATTTACCCAAAGAAAACAAAATCCCTGAATCAAAAAGATGTATGCACCCTTATGCTTATCACTGTACTGTTTGCAATAGCCAACATAGGGAAGCAACCTAAGTGTCCATCAACAGATGACTGGATAAGGAAGAGGTGGTACATATACACAATGGAATATTATTCAGCCATAAGAAGAAAACAAATCCTACCATTTGCAACAACATGGATGGAGCCAGAGGGTATTATGCTCAGTGAAATAAGCCAGGTGGAAAAAGACAAATACAATATGATTTCACTTATTTGTGGAATATAAAAACAAAGCAAAACAGAAGGAACAAAACAGCATTAGACTCATAGACCCTGAGAGGTGACTAGCAGTTACCGAGGGGGAGGGGAGTGGGTGGGGGTGGAGGGAAGGAGGGAGGGGGCCATTGAACCACTGTGATGTACATTTGATAAAATTAACAAAAAAAAGTCACAGTTGAAGTTCTACTTGTGATGCCTCCTGGGCCCTACCAGACTGCATGGCATTCCTCTGCCCACCCACACCACCGCAGCCGCCGGGCAGGGCCCTCTGCCCTGGCACAGTTCTCACCGCCATGGCTTACTCACAGGCAGGGAGGAGACGGGAAAGTCAAACTTATAGTCCTCAGCTTGAAGCTTATAAACCAACTTCATCATTGGGCCACTGAACATGAAATCAAACAACAAAAGGAGAGCAAATGAACGCAAACCATCTTGCTTTGTTTCTTAACTTTGATTTAAAAATGGGATCACCAGGAGGAAACACTCGGCCCCTCTGGGGGGCAAACCTACCTACCCAGGGTCTAGAAATTCCAGGGCAATGCTGTACTCCACAGGGCTCATGCGCCCCTGGAGGCAGCGGAGATTCCAGCCGACGAAGACGCCGTCCAGGCTGCCGAAAATGCTTTCCACCAGCCAGGGGAAGATGGCGTGCAGCTCCTGAAACAGCATGCAGCGGGGCCTCAGGCAGGCTCGCTGAGCACAGTGTCCGCCGCCAGGCTGTGTGCACATGGGCCTGCCACCCAGCTCTGGTCCAGCACATCCCGCCCACCTCCCTCACTGGTCCAGAGCTCTGAGGATGTCACCCCCAGGTCCAGAAATGCCCAGGAGGCCTGGCACGGCAGCACCCACAAAAGGGGCATTTCCTCCTGACCTTTGAATTCTTCCACCAGGCTTTATATCGGGGGCAGTTAAAGAAACCAGCCTGGGCTGAAGAGGCTTTCACAAACATGTTGAAACTTCTGACCTGAAGAGAGCTTTACCCAAATCGGGTGGCAGTGTTCCTTCTTTGCAGTGAGCCCGAGACGATGACTTTCTGTCACCGGGCATGAGCTCTTTGTTCTTTCTCCAGGTTGGCTTCCTGGGCTTGCTTACACTTTCTATCTGAGTCTTGGGTAGGACTTCAATATGTATTCTCAGTTTTTTCACACCTCTGTTGGGGTGGCTGTTCCTACACACTGTGGGATGGTTGCCAGCATGCCTGGCCTCTACCCGCCTGATGCCAGTAGCACCTTCCCCCATGTGACAATCAAGTAAGTCTCCTGACACTGCTGCCAAACGTCCAGTGCAGGACAGAAGTGCCTGGGGTCAAGAACCCCTGGTCTACCCTTCACTTATTTTTATATGTCCGTAAATGTAATAGTCACAGGTCTGGGCCAGGCCTCTGTAGGGCAGTGCTCAGAGGAGGGAGTCAGGGACCGTAATAATGTTTTTCGAGGAGTATGAGACTTGCCCCAAAGAGATGCTAGCAGAGCTCTACCTTTGCTGGGAAGTCCTCGATGACTTTAACCAGGTCTTGGCACCGCTGTGCAAAAGGCTTATTTATAGAGTCAGCTTTCAGGCTAGCCTAGGAGACAGAACAAACCAAAAACACAGTGAGCATATTCACCATGAAGCTTCTGCTGATATTCAGGCTCGTATCAAAACAGAAATCTAAGTGACAGGTCGGAGTCAGTCAGACACCCCCCACCGGCCTGGTTCCCTTGCTCCCTACACTAGTAATTCTCAGGCTTCTTCCCAGGACCGTGCCAGGTGCCCCCAGGACCGTGCAGCACTGCACAGGCTCAGAATGAAACTGATTTCTGTCCCACCCAAAAGCAGGGGTTAGCCCTGCAGCCAGAAGAGGACCCTTCGTGTGCAGGGCACCCCACACAGACACAGAGTAGTACTCACCAAGTGTGTACTCATGAACTGGAAACCTCCCACGTGCCTGACAGCCCATTACGACCCCACTGTGACTGTCAGTGAGAATGCCCAACAAACGGCAATGATGGCAGAAGCCCTCAGAACCAAGCTCTTCATGCAGCAGACAAGCCACCTGGATTCACTGCCTCATGAACAAAGCAGGTCAAAAACTACAGACAGCTCCAGCCGAGTGTCAACACTAGTCACAAAGGCCATGGAGAGGCCGGAGAACACCCAGGACAAGGACAAAGGAAATCTACTCAGGTCATGGCGGGGAAAAGCACATGTATATCCCAAGGACATGAAGAAGAGGCTTCTGGGCAAATGGATCAGGGTCAGGAGGAAATGCCAGAATTCTAACAAAGGAGGCTTTACTCAAGCATATCTAAGGCCTTGTCGACCCCCAAATGAGTGGAGCCCCAGTCAGAGGTGCAGACCTGGGCTGTTCAGGCCAGGGGATAGATCTGTTGGCTTGAGCAGGTGCACCAAGGAAGAATGTCCTTCCAAACAAATGTTTAAAAAAGCATCTTCTGGGAACTGAAATTAGGCATCCTCACCACCAGTCGCCGCCTCATATATCTGGCCTCTCGATGTCATGTTTAATACTTAGAGGGCAGTCCTAGGTGAACCCCGCACAGCAGTGTCCCTCCACTGTTCACCAATGAAAGTTGTGATTATTAGAACGCCTCATTGTTTGTGTAAGATTCGCAGGACTTGAATATTCTGATGTACATCCTTTCACTTGCCCCTCCCCACACCTTGGTGAGTAGTGACAATGGCGTTTGAACCAACCCATGTTGTAGATGAGAAAACCAGGGCTCTGAGGTTCAGCAAACCTGAGGTCCTGAACCAAAAGCTGGCAGTGTTGAGCCTGGCACTCTAACCCTGAGGCTAGTGTCATTTCCAACACATGCCCTCCAAAAACCTCCACCAGAGAGTTAAGTCAGTGGGCACAACGCCCAAGGCCCCTCAGCTACAGAACTTCCATCACGCTGACACTCACGCAGGCAGTGGATATTTACCAGGAGAAAGCTGGGCTGCTGCAGGTGAGGGAACGTCATGGCAGCCTCCTGCAGAGTGTCGAAAATGGCCACCTTAGGAAACCACTATGAAGAAACAAAGACGGAACCTCAACACCTGCTATACAACAGAACGCTGTATCATTTCACAGTGCCAGAACACTGTATGCCCCAACATGCACTGTGTGCCAGGTCTCAGGTTTTCTAGAAATGCCATTTTCATTTATCCACGGTGGCCAGCCTCAAAGCCAAGTGTGTGGTGGTGAATCCTCAGTACTGCTTGTGTAAACACATGCTATGTGCCAGGCCTGGTTCTAAGGGTTCTCCATACATTTCCTTATTTAATCTTCAGTGCTAGGCAGAATGGTGAAGATAGCCTTCCAATATTCCTGTCTCTGGTTATTCAATCAAACACTCATCTAGGTTCTGCTGGGAAGGGATTCTGCAGATACGATTAAAGCCTCAAGTCAGTGGACCATATGATATACGGCAGTACCGGCTGTCAGCCAGCAAAAAAATGCAAGGTCTCAGTTCTACAACTCCAAGGAATTGGATTCTGCCAGAAACCTAAATAGGCTTGGAAGGAGAGTCTTCCTGAGAGACTCTAGATAAGAGCAAAGGTGAGTAACACCTTGATTTCAGTCTTGTGATATCCGAAGTGGAGAACCCAGCCAAGTCTGCCTGGACTTCTGACTCTGTAAATGTGAGATAATAAATGGATGCAATTTTAAGCCGCTAAGTTTGTTAAGAACGAATAGAATTGCATCACAACAACCTTATGAGGTCAGTATAGGTGAGGAAATGGAGGCAGAGAGGAGGCAAATCATTTGCCCTCTCCTAGCTGGTAAATGGCACAGCCAAGATCCTAATACAGGCATACCTCATTCTATTATGCTTTGCTTTACTGAACTTCCCAAGTACTACATTTTTTTTCCCCACAAACTGGAGGTTTGCGGCAACCCTGCGCCAAGCAAGTCTATCGGTGTCATTTTTCCGACATCATTTGCTCACTTCGTGTCTGTGTCATGTTTTGGTAATTCTCACAATATTTCAAACTTTTTCATTGTTACTATATTTGAACTGCTGCAATCTCATGATAAAACTTTAATAGACGAGGAGTTGCTTCTTACAGATGAGCAAAGAAGGTGGTTTCTTGAGATGGAATCTGCTCTTGGTGAAGATGCTGTGAAGACTTGAAGTGACAACAAAGGGTTTAGAATATGACAAATTCAGTTGATAAAGGGCAGGGTTTGAGAGGATTTACTCCCGTTCTACTGTGGGTAAAATCCTATCAAACGGCATCATATGCCACAGAGAAATGATTCTTGAAAAGAAGAGTCAATCAACAGGGGGCAAATTTCATTGTCTTATTTTAAGGAATTGCCAGGCCACCCCGACCTCAGCAGCCACCGCCCTGAACTAGCAGCGGCCGTCAACATGGAGGCAAGACCCTCAAGCAGCAAAGAAGATGACTACCTGCTAAAAGCCCAATGATGATCAGCATGTCCCAGCAATACAGCTTTAAAACTATGTACATTTCTTAGACATAATGCTATTGCACACTTCAGATTACAGTATAACATGACTTTTGTATGTACTCAGAAACCCAAAACTCATTAGATTCGCTTTATTGCCATATTCACTTTACTGCAGTGGTCTGGAACTGAATCTCTGATACCCCAAAGGTCTGCCTGTACAGAGACCTCCTCACAGATCTCACATAGACGCAAACGGGTAAATCTCTTTATTACCTGTCCCTCTGTGAAGGGAAGGAATGAGCAAGCTCACCCGAGGGAGCCTCTGAACAAGCCATGCAGATATCAGGAGCTGCCCACCCAGGTCAGAAACAAAATATCCCAACTTGGACTGAGCAGATGGGCTAATGATGGGTTAAATGATGGGCCAGTAATGGGCTCATGATAACTTTCCTGGCACAGCTCTGCCCACAAAACGGGTAAGGGTGTTGAACTGGCAACTGGCAGTGTATGTGGATGGACAGGCTGGGTGCAAGGAGGCCATGTAGGCAGTTGGGGGTTGAGAAGAGACACACATCTCTGCCACCTGGCAATAGGAATACCTCCCCATTCACCACTTCACACCCACTTTCTGCAGGAGCTGTTTCGGACCTCGTTTTGGGCTTTCTTCTGAGAGCAATAGCTCTCAGTCAACGCCAGTCATGCCAAGCGGATGACGCCACTGCCAGAGGTCCCTCTGGCTGTAATCCGAAAAGCACAGCATGCTCCCGTGTGCTGTTTACAACTGTCCTGGGAAATGAGCATCGGGATCCCTATATAACAGATGAGGAACCCGAGGCTCAGAGAAGTCAGCCCACACGGGCAGGAAGGGTAGGGTCCGACCGGTACCCGCAAACCCGGCTCTTCCAACCCCACTTCTGCTGAGCCCAAGGCACCACTTTAACTCGAGGCTCCCCTGCCTCTAACTCCTTCGACGGACGTTAACCGAGCACCCACCGGGAGCAGGTGTGCGAGACGCGTGGAAAGGCGGCCTGAGGGCATAGCCCAGGAAGAAGGCATGAAGGATCAGGCGGGTCCTCGGTTAGCCCGCCTGCCCTGCCCGGCCCGGGCCGGGACAGAGACGCCGAGGCCTGGGGCTAGTGCAGGAACGGACACGGCTTCAGCGGAGGTTCGGAGCGGCCGCCGGGACGCGAGACTGTCCCGCGCGCGGCTTTCGTCACTCACCTGTGAGATCCAGACCATCGCTAGCCGGAGAGAAGGAAGCCGCCATTCGGATATTGGGCGCCGAAATGTCGTCATCAAGCTGCGCGTGGCACCACGCCCCCTAGCCTGGCGGGAAACGCCCCGGTTTGTCGGTGGAAAGGGGTCCTATCTCAAAAGGTGCGTGCGGAAAGCGAAGGCCGCCGGGGTGGAGCCACCTCTAACGCGCGTGCGCATTATCGGCAGATGCGACCCCCCCCCCCCCCCCCCCCGAGTTCACGCTCAGAAGGCCCCGCAAGGAGCGCGCGTGCGCGGAAAGAGAGGCCGTTCGTAAAGGCCGTGGCGGCGCGCCTCCTGATGGGTAACCGGCGCCAAACAATTACATACTGTGCATCACTGCCCTCCCTTCCACAGGCGTTTACTGAGCGCCCGCTGTACTCCAGACACTGCGTTGGGTGCTGCTACCTAAGCAAGAACGACCCAATGCCTGGACGGCCTGCTGGCCAAGGGGCGGGCCTCCGCGGTCCGCCACGCAGCCCCGCGCCACGCACGCCGCCGGACGGGAAATGTGTGCGGGTGGGATAGGGGAGGCGTGGCGGACCGGTCCCCGCCCTCCGAGGTAGAGCTGCCGGGGGCCAGGCGGTGGCGCCGTAGAGAGGGGAACCGGCGGCGGGGCGGCGGAGGGCGCTGTGGGTGGGCGCGCGCACTTTCCCCTGGGCCGCGCAGATGGCGGCGCCGGGCTCCGGCCCCGGGCCGGGGGCACCCCCGGGGCTGGAGGCCGCCCTGCAGAAGCTCGCGCTGCGGCGGAAAAAGGTGCTGAGTGCCGAGGAGATGGAGCTGTACGAACTGGCGCAGGCGGCTGGCGGCGCCATAGACCCCGACGTGTTCAAGTGAGTGGGTGCTGGTGGGGGCCGCGCGCTCGACCGACCCCTGTGCCCTGCTCTCCTGTCCCGTAACCCAGGCTCTGGTCTGGAAGAAATTTCTCCCTAGCCCTCTTCGGACCCCCTTGGCCCAGGGTAGATTTGGGTCTTGAGAGAGGTGCCCCCGTGGTCTAGCCGCTGCCTGGTGACCATGCCGAGCAGCGTGGTGCGGGACGAGGAGGCTCCCTGCGAACGGGGTCTGTTCTCTACAGGATTCTAGTGGACCTGCTGAAGTTAAACGTGGCGCCCCTTGCCGTCTTCCAAATGCTCAAGTCTATGTGTGCTGGGCAAAGGCTGGCGAGCGAGCCCCAGGACCCTGCGGCCGTGTCTCTGTCCACATCGAGCGTGTCCGAGACCAGAGGTCAGAGCTGGGCCCGGTTCTCCTTGCCCCTGTGGCGGGGTCGGCGGGGTGGCAGAGGCGGGGAAGAGGGCAGAGCCACGCACGGCTTGGACGTGGCCTTGAGTGATCAGACCTTTCTGTGTCTGTGGGTCTTCCCCAAGACCTGATGGGCCCACATACGGGCTTTCTCCTTAGGCTCCAGTCCCCGGCTTGGGCTCCACTGAAACCCTTGAGAGCCCAGGTCCAGAACAGGTGGATGCAGAGTGGGTGCCTCAGCTTGGCCCACGCAGGCTAGGCCTCATCTGGGGCTTGTCCCATCTCATTGATCATGCTTTCACTCCACCAACACAGCAGGGCAGCTTTGATTCCTGTTCTCATGGTATGCACAGCCTCAGGGAGCTGGGAGCGTGGAGGCCTTCCCACCAGCCCCTGTCCTGTATCCCCACCCCCCGGGATTCTGGCCCACTGAGCTTCCCCCCTTGGATCTTGGGATGGGATCCCTGGCTGCCCTAGACATGCAGGGTGCAGAGGCCGCAGTGGCAGAGCAGTGCTCAGATTTGAGGGTCCTCCTCACTTTCAGGGGTGGTGCTTGGGGGACAAGCAGGGGCTGGTGACGAGGGTGCCATGGTGGAGTTCCGACTGCATCCTCGTCGTGTGTTGCTTCTCCTGATTTCAGAAACCCTCTGAATGCTTAGCCGGGGCACTGAGCACTCACAGACACCCTGAGAAGGGGCTGACATTCAGATGGAGGGCAGGCCAGGGTGCGAGTGCCAGGGCCCCGGTTACCTGCAACCCCGTCCTGAGAGGCCCTGGGCACTGGAGCACAGGCCTCTGCACTGACCCACGCTCTGTCTGCTCTCTTTGTGTCTCTCTCTGACCTCCAGAGGCCTCCTTTCTCTCTGCCAAGAACTGTAGCCCCCCTGCAAGGCCCTCCTTTTCCTCGGCCCTGCAGCCTGCGGCCTCTCCGGTTCTGCTCCACGGCCCAGCTGCCACGCACTCGCCTCTCTCTCCAGGGGTCCCCGCTTCCCTCCGGTTCTCTTGCTGCCTGTTCTCTCCTTTTGCAGGTTGCGTTTATTGGTTTATCTCTGGGGGTTGGTGCTCGCTGTCATTTCTGTGGAAACTGCTATGGCCCCCAGAAAGCCAAAGCAGCTCTTAGCTGCAAGGGCAGGACCCTGTGGGCCATCCCTGCCCTACAACTTAGAGGCCAGGGACATGATTACACAGCTCAGTATTAGAGGCAACTTGCAGTACTTTTAGAATGGGACCAATGTGCCCCAGCCTCCCCAGGCTAAATCTGGGAGGTGAGACCTGTGTGTTCTGTAGAGGTGCTCCCACCCCGGAGGATGACAGGCTGAGGGACAGGAGAGCCTTTTTACTTTGCTGTGGGGAGTGAAGCCTTTGATCTGAGAAACATCTTGGCGCCTTAGATGCTGTCAGCCACCCAGACAGCCTAGAGTGTAAACCAGTACTTTTTTCCCTGCCTGCTTCCTGAGCTGGGGGTACGTTCCAGGTGATGCCCGGTGTGGTAAGGCCCAGAGCCAAGGGTGTGTGAGGGCCTGAGATCCCATAGGTTTTCTGGGTGTGCTCTCCTTCCTTCCTCTCCCCATGTCACCCACCTCAGTATCCTAGGTGCCGCCTGGAGCCTGAGCTGAGGAGCAGGGCATGTAGGAGTGGGTTGGCTACAGGGCCGAACTGAGGAATCGGTGGACAGGTTTCAGAGGGAGGCAGAAACCACGAACAGAGCCCTACCCGCTCAAGGAGTGCTGCCGCCTGCTGGGTGCTCAGTGCTCAGGGCACCGAGGTGCATTGAGATGGACATGCCTGGTCCAGTGAGGGAGATGGCTAGGTGAACTGACAGGACAGAGACGGGGGGCGGCCTGTGCAGCTCCCCCTGCCGAGACAAGGATTGAGCAGGCTCAGAGCCACATGGCCCTGCAGCCCTGCGAGATGGGGGTGGCAGGGAGGGAGCTCGGTGAGGTGAGGAGAGGCAGAGCTGCACAGCGTGTGTCCAGGCCCTTGATGGGAGGGCGGAGGGTGGAGAGTTGAGGGTGTGGCGGGTACCACCAGGAGCTTGGCACCGAGAGCCGTGGTGCACTGGGCCCCCCAGGACCACTTCCTCCTCGAGTGCTCCGGCCTTAGGTCCTACTGGGCTGGGCAGCGAGGGCCAGGATGTGGGAACATAAGGCCCCAGGGAGATGCCAGTGGAGGTGCCCAGGACAGCCTTGGGAGGTGAGGCGGGGAGAGGGGCAGATGAGGAGCCATGCCAGTAGTGTGCTGCGGCTGAGAGGCAGAGGCCATTAGACAAGACGGATCCTGAGGCTGCGTGTCACGGCATGTCTCCACACAGACTTTCCCACCACCTCAATAATGGCAGGATCTGGGGTGGAGAAAAGCAGAGTTGTCGGCGTGACCAGTTGGTGGCTGTGGCAGCCCAGGCTGAAGATAGGATCGGGGTGGTGGGGCTCGCCGGCTCTCCGTTTGCTAGGCTGGGTGTGCTGGGGCTCAGGCCTGGACTCTAAGCCGCCGCAGCACACCAGCTCACCTGGGGCCCGTCACCTGGCCATCCAGGTGGCCTGTGAGGACATCAGCAAGCTCACTCACTGCTGCCTTTTCTGGGCAGAAAAGGGAGAAATGAAGGCCCTGAAAGCACAGAGGAGTAATACTTGTCACTGAGGGTGTGGCCGCTGAGAAACAGTGCAGTTCAGCTGGGGAAGTTTAGGGAAACTATACATTTTAGAAAGATGTCCCTCCAAGAGCTGCCAGATGCCGCATGCGTGTGGACTGCAGGCCTCGCCCAGAGCCGGGCTGCCCAGCCTGGAGCCCCGGGCCCCAGCGCCGCGGGGGCTGCCACGCGCTGCAAGTGTGAACTCACACCTGAGGCCTGGAGGCCAAAGACCTGGCACCGAAAGAGACCATCACACCTCACAAATAATTGTATATGGATTACATGTTGACATGAAGATACACTGGACACTGTGGGTCACTTAAAAAATAGGAATTCCCTGTTTCTTTTCACTTGAATGTGATTACTAGAAAACTTTGCATCACACACGTGGTTGACATCATACCTCTGTTGGACAGCACTGCTCTGACCATTCATGACACTTTCCTGAAACACCACAGCATTGCTGTGCGTGTGTGTAGAGGGTCCCCAGGCACGTCCAGTGGGAGAACACCTAAAAAGCATAGGCTAAGCTAGGGGTAAAGTGTCCATGCACATCTATGCTACCTGTCGTCTTTGTGTTCGTGTATGTATTACAGAAGCGTTGACAACGCCCCTATCATGTGCCCAGCCTGAGCAGGCAGCAGGGCTGGCTGGTGAACACAGACCTGCCACCTGGTCTTGATACGGGGGTGCCGGGGCCACAGGGTCTCCTCTCCCTCCCATCGCTCTCGGTGTCCATTCCCAGCCAGCCCAATCGCCTTGTTCCACCGTGTGGGAGAGGCCGCTTTCGGGGGGCCACAGGAAGGGATGGGAGCAGCAACTCACACTTGGGCTTCCCATGAATCCTCACTGCCCACCGGCTCTGCTGGCAGAGCTTGCAATGGGTGGGAAATCAGGACCGCGTGGCCACTCCAAAGTAAATGGCAGGGTGGGTCCCACCAGGTCTGGCGGGCTCCCCAGAGGCAGGAGCCCTGAGTCACGGGGAGCTCAGGTGAGGGTTTTGCTTCTTTGGAGGGTCACGGGACACCAAGTGACTACAAGCACCAGCCAGGTTGTTTTCAACATTCAGTTATCATTGTCTGATGACCAAGAGGGCCCCCCAGGAACCTGGCCTGGGAGCATGTCCCCCAACCCCCGTCTCCTGCTCCCACCCCAGCCTACAGTTGCCCTTGGTTCAGCCCCCACCCTCCCCTCCCTCTGACCCTGGTAACTCCGCCACAAGGGAAGGGACCCCGCTGGGTTCCCTGGGGAGGGAGTGGCTGATCCGGGCTTAACAAAGCAGATGTTCCCACTGCCAGGGGCTGCAGTCCCATCCCAGGCCTCCAGTGGCAGTCTCCATCTCCCCATCTCTGCATAAAATGAAGAGTGGGGTTCCCCAGTAACCCCAAGAGCACACGATTCCCCAGGGGTTTTAAGAACCGCACAGAGCTGGATAAGTGGTTTACTTTCACTGTCGGGTGGCTTTCTGAATGCCTCTGTGACCCAAAGTCGCACTGGTATCTCATTTCCAGGGTTTATCAGCCTCAGCAGATTTAAAGATAAACATTATTCGCTCTTTTCTACTTTCCTCTCATCCTTGAGTTTCCACAAAGCTCTGGTCATTGTACAGAAGGGGAGAGGAAAGATAACTGTCAGGCTCAGGAAAAGCTGGCTTCAAAGTCAGGCTGACACATGAGACTCGCCGTGCCGTGCACTGGGGGTGAGCTGTGCCAGAGCTGCACTTCAGTCCTTCAGAAAAGGCCCCTCGCCCAGAGTTCACGGCTCCTGACCACCCAGGTTCGGCCACATGCTACGGAAGACCTAATTCTGCCCACCCGGTCTAGAGAGGGACATGGCTTCAGAGAGGGCACAGCACGATGGGAGACGCTGTGGCTGGTGGGGCCCGCGCACCCATAGGGGCTGGGTCCTGGCCGCACCAGTTAGCAGGGACCGGAATACAGCTGACTCTTGAATAATGTTCGGTTGGGCCAGAACCCCCGATGCGGTCAAAGATCCACATACAGCTTTTGACTCGCCAGAAACTTAACTACTGATACCCAATGTTACCCAGAAGCCTTACTGATAACATAGTCACTGAACATGTATTTTGTATGTTATATATTATATGCTGTATTTTTAAAATAAGATTTTTTCAGATTGTCACAAATCTCCAAAAAACTTCCCAGTATCAAAAAACATAGTAGGTGGACCCGTGCACTTCAAACTCGTGTTGTTTAAGGGCCAACTGTATGGCATGTGTAAAAGGAAGTGTGTGGTGACCGTTGTGTACATTCTGTCTTGTGGGTCACGACAGGCAGGGCGGCCCGGCCCCACCCCAGCTCCTGCTCCTGTTCCCCGGCCGCCGCCCCCCGGGCTCCCGGTAGCCTGTCACTAAATCTTGGTTGTACCCAGTGTACGTGAGCAGGAGCATGTGAAGTGCAGAGAGGTGGGGCAGGGGAAAGGCTGAGCCGTCCGTGTTACAAGTATGGCTCTGCTGTAATCCTCCCCACCCAGTCAGGCAGCAAAGGGCCTCTGTTCTCTGAGGAAGGACTTCCAGAAATTCTCTTGAGAAGGGCCGATGTACCCTGTAAGAGCCCCGTGTTGTGTTGGAGAGCCGGGACAGGGAGTGACGCCTGGAGGGGCCGGGGCCTGCGGGGTCACAGTGCAGGTGTCTCTGCTTGTTCAAGATGACAAATGGGGAAACAAATGATGGAACGGGCCCTAAGAAACCTCATGGAGTCTTTTCTCCAGAAACCAAAGTCCCCACTGCAGGCTCTTGGATGAAGAACTGGGAACAAGGCTGGGGATCAAAAGAGGGCATGTATGCTGGTCAGGGCCTTCAGGGCAGACCCCAGCAGGCCCAGCAGGAGGGACTGTGACCCAGCGGGCAAGCCTGTCCCCTGTGGGGCCCTCTGTCTTAGTGCTGTCAGCACCCTGAGTCCAGGGAAGCCCCTCCTTTAAAATAAAGCTCTGGCCCAGCTCTGCTTGCTCTTCCTGCTTCACAAAGAAGAGCGAGCAAATTACCAGTCAAGGGGTATCCAACCCAGTGGCCTCCATCCGAGTGTGATCACCTGGTGGTCGGGGCACGTCCCAAGCAGTCGGGCCTCAGCAGGAGCCCAGTGCTGGGATCTGGGGGCTGAATCCAAGAGCAGGAGGTGTGAGCACTGCACAGTACTGAGGCAGGCTGGGAAATGGGCACCAGCTTCCAAGATCCAGTCTCACAGCCTGACCGCCATTCTTGATGACTGGTGTGCTTCCTGCTCCATCAGGCCTGCACTGTCAGCAGTCATGGCCGACCAAGTTCACCTTGTGGGGCAGAGCCCACAGTGGGCTTGCCTGCCCCTGAAGTGGCCTCAAGGACTGTTCCCTTTGCCCCAGCTCTGCTTCCATCCAGGGACAAACCACCCCACCCCCAGGTCCTCCTGCACTCTGCCCAGGACTTCTCTTGGACGTGCATCTCCAGGCAGGCCCCAGCCTCAGGGCTGACAGGACTGGGACAGAAATGCACCGATGTACATGTCACTGGAGGAGCATGAATGCAGCAGTGTGTGTGATGTCGACTTTGCCCTGCTTCCTAACGGCTGTGTTCTGTCTGCTCAGGGAGAAACAAAGGCAGCTTGGCTCTCGGTGGAGGCCCCGCGCTGGCAGAACGCAGCGGCCGGGAAGGACCCAGCCAGAGGCTGCCGCGGCAACCCAGTGCCACCAGGCTGCCTAAGGCGGGCGGGCCAGGGAAGAGCCCCACCCGGAGCAGCACCTGACCCAGCAGGCCTCCTGGCAGACGTATTGTTTCCTCCAGTTGGAAATAAAGCTCCTTGAAAAACTGAGAGTCCGTTTTTTTCTATCTGAAGGGTTTTCTCTGGCCTTTTGAATACATTGAGGCCCTAACACTGCAGTCAGCTGTGCTCTGGGCCTGGTCAGCTGAACTAACCAAGTGACTTAAACCAGTGACTTCGCCCTCCTGGACCCTATTTTTGGGTCTCAGAAAGTATCTGAATCACTAGGTCTTTTACAAACACATTTTGCTTAGAAAGGTGTGACATTTTCGCTCAGAGCCCGGGGTGCCCAGGTGCAGTGGCCGCAGGATTTAAGCCAGGGTGGGAACAGTGAGGTGTAGGATGGACTGTCGTGACCTGGAGCTCCTCGACCTCCGTGGGTCCCGGATACCACGGAGAATCCCTTAGAACTGCTTTCCCTCCCCAGAGTGTCCTGAGCTGACACACGTGACACAGCATTGGGGATCCTGCCCCACGGGCCTCAGATTTTCAAACTCCAGTTACAAGATTTTATACCTAAGTCAGCACGTCCCATCAATGCAGAAGCCTGAAAGATGGCAAATTCAAATGAAAACCCTAACTCAGTATTCCTGGATTTTAGTACATGGGCGCTTGAAACATTGATGTGGAAATACCGCTCCCCCAAGGGCACGTCACATTAGCAGCAGCCCCCCTCCCGCCCCCCAAGGGCAGGCGAGCGTGAGCGTGAACCACGACACCACAACAGACAGGTGCAATGCACAACTTTATTTGTGAATGGCGTGAAACCAACAGTGCTGAGGGGTGGCCGGGCAGCAGGAGCGGGATGTTGGCCAGCCGCGCTCCCATTCAGTACTCTTCCCCTTCTTCGGCCTCTGCTTCCACGGAATCCACGCCCACCTCTTCGTAGTCCTTCTCCAGGGCGGCCAGGTCCTCCCGGGCCTCGGAGAACTCCCCTTCCTCCATGCCTTCCCCCACGTACCAGTGCACAAAGGCTCGCTTTGCGTACATGAGGTCGAACTTGTGGTCCAGGCGGGCCCAGGCCTCAGCGATGGCCGTGGTGTTGCTCAGCATGCACACGGCCCGCTGCACCTTGGCCAGGTCCCCCCCAGGGACGACGGTGGGGGGCTGGTAGTTGATGCCCACCTGCCAGAGAAGAACAGAAGCACTCAACCCTCTGTCATGCCCAGAAACAGTGGCTGCTCTTATGGAAACAGAAGACGCAGAGGATACACCTTCTTTGTCCCTGACAAGGAGCCAGGAGGGCAGGATGCTGGCTTCCAGGCAAGGAAAATGGACAGAGGAGCCCAGAGTCAGCCCCAAGTTGCCTGAAGGGCTGTGTTCCAGCAACTATGACATGTGATAGGTGCCCGAGTGACAGGACTATCGTCCTGCAAAGGGACACTGCTTCGGATCCCTCATGTGCTAGTCTCCTCACAGGCAGGCTGACCTCTGCAGCTGGCGTAACGAACCCCGGCCTGCCCAGATCCACAGCTGTGGCTGCATACAGGGCGGAGGGCCTCGCCCGCTGCTGCACTGCCAAACGGCCGGCCTGTGCACGGCACCGCAGCAGCTATGCTGTCAGGGGTCCTGACCCCACAGCTGCCCCTGCAACTCAAGGTGGACCATGTGTGCTAAGGAGGAGGAGGTAACGTTCCAGGCTGGGCCCAAGTTTCAGAACCAGAGGACGTGACAGAGGTGGTGGCAGCAGTACACCGGGTCAGCTACAGCCAGGGTCAGCAAACGTCTGTAAGGGCAAGACAGTGCATACTCCCGGCTGGGCAGCCCCAAGGCACTGGCACAGCTGCTCAGTCCTGTCTCTTAGGGCAAAAGTGGCCACAGTACTCCAGTGAATGGGTGTGGCTGTGTGCACAAAAAGCTCTATGTACAAAACAAGGTGGCTGGTGTGCCACCCAGATCTGGACTAGAGGAGAACCCAAGCAGGCTGTCCTAGTTAAGGACCCACCACCACAAGCCCACCAGAAGTGGCAAGGCTCTGACCAGTCAGGCAAGCCTGAAATAAGGCAGAGGGGCCGCTCCCGGAGGAAAGCACAGCAGGGTTCAGTGACCAAGCTGCACGGCCAGGCGCGTTCTGTCCCGAACCTAGTGGATGGTTCAGCTGTGTGCTGGGGGAAATAGGGCTGGGACTTCTGGGTTGATACGAGAAAATAAAGATGTTGCTGCTTCCTTTAAATCAAACAAAATACAGTACATTTAAGTTGGATTTAACTGCTATATACGTATGGAATGAAAGGATTCAGTACAGTAACACCTCTATTTCAAATATCCACAATTACACAAGTGCCCTGAAAATTCCTACATTTCTAAGTACAACCTACATGTCTCACACTAATTCTACCACCGAAAAATGAGAACAAAAATCCTTCATCAAACTTCCTGTTCTATTAAAATAGATGTAGAGAGTGATGACTCAGGAAGGAAGCTCAAAAGACACCACTGAATAAATTATCACTGTTCACTAATTTATGACCAAGAGCCCAGCCACCCTGGAACAAGGGGAGCATTCTGCCCAGGGCCTGTCCTGCCTGACAGGTAAACCACGCAGTATCCCCAGCCCTACCTTAAACCCGGTCGGGCACCAATCCACAAACTGGATGGTGCGCTTGGTCTTGATGGTGGCGATGGCTGCGTTGACATCTTTCGGGACCACGTCCCCGCTATACAACATGCAGCAGGCCATGTACTTGCCGTGGCGAGGGTCACACTTGACCATCTGGTTGGCCGGCTCAAAGCAGGCGTTGGTGATCTCGGCCACGGACAGCAGCTCGTGGTAGGCCTTCTCGGCTGAGATGACTGGGGCATAGGTGGTCAGGGGGAAGTGGATACGGGGGTATGGGACCAGGTTGGTCTGGAATTCCGTCAGGTCCACGTTCAGGGCCCCGTCAAATCACAGGGAGGCCGTGATGGAGGACACGATCTGCCCAATCAGATGGTTGAGGTTGGTGTACGTGGGCCGCTCGATATCCAGGTTGCGCCGGCATATGTCGTAGATGACCTCGTTGTCCACCATGAAGGCACAGTCCATGTGTTCCAGGGTCGTGTGGGTGGTCAGGACGGAGTTGTAGGGCTCCACCACCGCAGTGGACACCTGCGGGGCTGGGTAAATGGCAAATTCCAGCTTGGACTTCTTTCCGTAATCCACCGAGAGCCGCTCCATGAGCAGGGACGCAAAGCCAGAGCCGGTCCCGCCCCCGAAGCTGTGGAAGATGAGGAAGCCCTGCAGCCCCGTGCACAGGTCCGCCTGAGAGAAAGCACAGACCATGAGCCAGCGCCTGCATAAGCCACGCCCCCACCACCAGGCCACGGCCACTTTTCTTTGCCTCAGCAAGATGAGGCGGGTTGGAACCGTCCACGGTGAAGGTGCATTATGCTTAGAGGCCAAGCAAAGCAGACAGTGCAGGTGTACGGGTGCAACATGGCTACACTGGGGTTCAGCCAAGGTGACCTCCCGGGCTCAACCCGCCTACCCTCCTGCCCTGGTCACCGTCCACAGGAAGCCTTCCCTGCGCTCCTTACCAGCTTGCGGATCCTGTCCAGGACCAGGTCCACGATCTCCTTGCCGATGGTGTAATGGCCTCGGGCATAGTTATTGGCTGCGTCCTCCTTCCCCGTGATCAGCTGCTCTGGGTGGAAGAGCTGCCTGTAGGTCCCCGTGCGCACTTCATCTGCAAGAAGGACACGTGTGCTGCGCATCCGTAAGGCCTGTTGTTCCCTCACCAAGAGGCATGGATTCTGCCCAGCACGTGCTGCTCCTCATAGGTCAGCAGCGTCAGGATCTCAGGAAATGTCTCTGGGTAACACACAGACCACAGCTGTGATGTATGGCTCTAGGGAGGTAGAGACACCTTGTGGTACAAATGCAGCTGGACCAGTTCCCGGGAAGGGACGTTCAGCTCTCACAACTGCACACAGGTGATTCTACGCATCCATGTTTCCCTCGTTCCCCTGACTACAGCCAAGAGTATAATTTAAAAGTCCCTTCCACGTTAGACAGTCAGCAGGTCAGCATGACTTGCGCCAGGCAGTCCCATCAGGGCACCTAAGGGACCTGGGTCTCACAAGCTTAGAGTGACGTGTCATCTCCTGTGGCCACTGAAGGTGCTCCCTCTGTGCAGCTCTCCTTGGCAACTACCTCAGGCTTCCCTTCTGGGGGAAGCCAACCAAGGTTCTCTGCTTACCTTTCTGTATCCAGGATGTAGGTCAGGACTCCCGTGCACCAGCATCAATGCGCCTAGCATTCGGGAGGGACTGGTGGCCACGCACCCTGCGGGTGGTGTCTACACGGCTCCCTGCCTGGGGCTGGGGCAGCACCCGTGCACCTGTCGCCAGCCCATCTTTCCTGTCCATTGGGTTTTCCTAAATTAGAAGCCTCCGTCCCACATTTCAAGCACCAACCTTTCAGTTTCTCACCTGACACGGCCGTGGGTGTACACTTGCACATCCAACCTTCCTGCAGAGGGACTCACGGAGCACACGGCGGGATGGGGGCTTTAGTGAGGCTCTTCCACCCTCCCCGGAAAGCCGCCCAAGTACCTACCGACCACGGTGGGCTCCAGGTCCACAAACACTGCTCTGGCCACGTGCTTGCCAGCCCCAGTCTCGCTGAAGAATGTGTTGAAGGAATCATCCCCTCCGCCGATGGTTTTGTCACTTGGCATTTGGCCAGCGGGCTGAATTCCATGTCCAAGGCAGTAGAGTTCCCAGCAGGCATTGCCGATCTGGACGCCGGCCTGCCCCACATGGATAGAGATGCACTCGCGCTGGAACCAGAGCATAAATGTGAGACCACTCCCTTCAAGGCAATCATTATATGGTAAGCAAAATATAATTTATATGTGTGCGTCAGAATGAGGATTTCACACCCTTATTTTCCATGAGGCCTGTGTGACCCTTTATCCTTGTGAAAAGTGACCATAAAGCACCCTAACTACTGAGGATTAGAGCAGCCCCAGAACCTATGTGTTCTCTACTACACCAAAATTTGCTTATTTTAAAACTTGGGATCCATGTAGCACCATAATAAATTCCACATACAGTCAGTCACAGTACTTCTCTGATGATAGAGCAGCTTTTTATTGTGCCCTGACCGAAGGATAAGGTAAAAGCTAGCAGAGTTGAGACTGAGAAAGTGGGCTAGGACACAGGTCACCACGCCCAGGCGCCGGTGGCCACTGAGTGTGCATCCTCCCTGTCCCTCCAGACACCCACACTGTTCAGTACCCAGCTGTGCTCTGTGAGCCTGACCCACGTGAACGGCATCAAGGGGCTTTCTTGCTCCCTGGCTTCTTGGCTGCTTTAGCCAGTAGCAGACAGCCCCAAGAGAGCAGGAGGTTAGAGGAGGGTTTGGTCAGGGGAGTTGCTGGCTCCTTCCCTACCAGACTGCCATGGGTCACTTGAGTCCATTTATCAAGGCCACAGACTTCAGCAGTCAGCGCTCTTCATAAAGCCACCCTCTCAACTTCTAGTAACCACCCCCTCCTATCCTGTCAAGCCTAAGAGTTAATGGTTCCCAGGGATCATAAATGCTGGGATACTGCATTGTCCTTTGGCACCTTCCTTAACCTTGCCCACACCTTCGTAAACAGTACCTTTATCAAAAGCCTCCTCAAAGAACTTATTTTGATTGTACCATCTCTTTCCTGCCAAAATCTAACCGTACAGTTGCTAGTCACTTGTTTGATTTTAGACACATCATCCTTACAAATATACAGAGGAGAAAAAATGAAATATGAAGTGTCCCACCTACCCTAAGTCTGAATCCCAAGACCTTGAATTCTTGTTTTCTATTATACAAGCACCAAACCTCAGAGTCATTGGGGCATAGAAAATGGACACCCCTCAACCTCCGCCCTGCCACACACACACACACACACCCACACATCATCCCAGAAAGAAGCATTCAGCTCCAGGAAGAACTTTTCCACTGACAAGTAACACCCCTCCAGAAGATGAATTTATCAACACTCTGGGAAGTCCTCTGGAATCCAACCAACCATACCATTTTCAAGTCTATATTACTCATTTTGCCTTACTAAAATGCAGACATTCGACTGGATTGGATTAAAGATGGCGGCGTGAGAGGTGAGACAGAGGCTTCCTCCTAAAACCTCATATAATATGAAAATAAAGCTACTACAACTACTCTTGAAAGAGCAATGGGAAAGAGGACAGCAACAAACTGCATACACCTGGAGACAAGAGCAGCCCTCATGGAAAAGGGTACCGTACTAAAGCTGTGGTGTTGTGAGATCCAAGCCCTTCCCCCACCCCAGCTCACCTGCAGGAGGAACAGGAACAGAGCAGGGAGGGAGTGGAGATGTGGGACTGCTGAATACCTAACTCTGGAGATCTGCTCTGGGAGCACAAACCTACATTTCATGGTGCTTGCATGATACTCTTGTAATTAGAGAGTTGGAAAGCTAAGATAGGTAGAATTCCTGGAGAGACTAAGAATCCAGCTGCTTGGGAAAGCAGGGATCCATACCCAGCTGCTCGGGGACAAAAGAAAGGCGGGCAGTCTGAGAGACTTCGTAACAAAGAAGCCCTTAGCAAGAGGGCTGCTAAAGGGGCAAGGATTGCACGGAGCTTACTGCTCAGGAGAAAGGACAGACAAAATTGTCTGGGTGTACTCTGCCCAGCAGGTTGGGAGCTTTCACGATCTTCAGGTGCTCCAGCTCCCTGGCTGCCTACACAGCTCCAAGAACCCCTTCTGTGACAGGCAGACTTGTGCGCCTTTCTTCTGGCCAGCCCCACTGGGCTTGCAAACCGGGAAATCCTTCCCTGGTGTTAGGCCAGCCAGAAGGAAGATCTGTCTACAGCAACTAAAAACGCAAAGCACAGAGGCTTATACCTGTGTGCTCAGCCCACTGGTTCAGGCAGTGAAGACAGGCATAGCAGCCAGGAAACAGCAAACAGCCCTTTCCTCCCCTGAGGCACCAATACTGCTCCCCTACAATCCCCGCATTGCTTCAGGGGCTGAGCAGCTCCAGAGAGTAGAGCTTCTGGGCACTAGAGGGTGCCATACACAACTATGAAACGCAAAAGGAACCTGGTCCAGAGTAAAATTATGAACACAACTCCTGAGAAAGATTTAAATGATATGGACCTTATGACTCTCCCTGAAAGGGAGTTCAAAATAAAAATCATGAACATGCTCATGGAGGTACAGAAAGATATTCAAGAACTCAGGAATGAATTCCGGTCAGTGATCCAATCATTGAAGAACACAATGGATGGTATTAAAAGCAGATTGGATACGGTGGAGGAGACAATAAATGAAATAGAAACTAGAGAAGAGGAATACAAAGAAGCTGAGGCACAGAGAGAAAAAAGGATCTCTAAGAATGAAAGGACATTGAGAGAACTGTGTGACCAATCCAAACGGAACAATATTCGCATTATAGGGGTACCAGAGGAAGAAGAGAGAGAAAAAGGGATAGAAAGCGTCTTTGAGGAGGTGATTGCTGAAAACTTCCCCAATCTGGGGAAAGAGATAGTCTCTCAGGCCATGGACGTGCGCAGATCTCCCAACACAAGGGACCCAAGGAAGACAACACCAAGACATATAGTAATTAAAATGACAAAGATCAAGGATAAGGACAGACTATTAAAAGCAGCCAGAGAGAGAAATAGGATCACATACAAAGGAAAACCCATCAGGCTATCAGACTTCTCAGCAGAAACCTTACAGGATAGAAGGGAGTGGCATGGTGTATTTAATGCAATGAAGCAGAAGGGCCTTGAACCAAGATTACTTTATCCGGCAAGATTATCATTTAAATTTAAAGGAGGGATTAAACAATTCCCAGATAAGCAAAAGCTGAGAGAATTTGCCTCCCACAAACCATCTCTACAGTGTATTTTGGAGGGACTGCTATAGATGGAAATGTTCCTACAGATTAATAGCTGTCACCAGGGGTAATAAAACCACAGTAAAGAAAATAGAACAGCTAATTACTAGGAAAATGCAAAATTAAATTAACTATTCCCAAAGTCAATCAAGGGATAGACAAACAGTACAGAATATGATACCTAATATATAAAGAATGGAATGGAAAGAAAAAGGAGGAAACAAACAAACAAAAAAAGAACCTTTAGATTGTGTTTGTAATAGCATATTAAGTTAGTTGTTGGACTTTTAGATAGTAGGGAAGTTAACCTTGAACCTTTGGTAACCACGAATCTGAAGCCTGCAATGCCAGTAAGTACATACCTATCCATAATCACCCAAAATGTAAATGGACTGAATGCACCAATCAAAAGACACAGAGTAACAGAATGGATAAAAAACCAAGACCCATCTATATGCTGCCTACAAGAAACTCACCTCAAATCCAAAGATATACACAGACTAAAAGTGAAGGGATGGAAAAAGATATTTCATGCAAACAACAGAGAAAAAAGCAGGTGTTGCAGTACTTGTATCAGACAAAATAGACTTCAAAACGAAGAGAGTAGCAAGAGATAAAGAAGGACATTACATAATGATAAAGGGGTCAGTCCAACAAGAAGATATAACCAGTATAAATATATATGCACCCAACACAGGAGGGCCAGCATATGTGAGACAAATACTAACAGAATTAAAGGAGGAAATAGACAGCAATGCATTCATCTTAGGAGACTTCAACACACCACTCACTCCAAAGAACAGATCAACCAGACAGAAAATAAGTAAAGACACAGAGGCACTGAACAACACACTAGAACAGATGGACCTAACAGACATCTACAGAACTCTACACCCAAAAGCAACAGGATACACATTCTTCTCAAGTGCACATGGAACATTTTCCAGAATAGACCACATACTAGGCCACAAAAAGAACCTCAGTAATTTCAAAAATATTGAAATCCTACCAACCAACTTCTCAGATCACCAAGGTATAAAACTAGAAATAAATTTTAGAAAGAAATCAAAAAGGCTCACAAATACATGGAGACTTAACAACACTCTCCTAATTAATCAATGGGTTAACGACCAAATCAAAACAGAAATCAAAGAATATATGGAGACTAATGACAACAACAACACAAAGCCACAACTTCTGTGGGACGCAGCAAAGGCAGTTCTAAGAGGAAAGTATATTGCAATCCAGGCCTATTTAAAGAAGGAAGAACATTCCCAAATGAGTAGTCTAAAGACACAATTACTGAAATTGGAAAAAGAAGAACAAATGAGGCCCAAAGTCACCAGAAGGAGGGACATAATAAAGATTAGAGAAGAAATAAATAAAATTGAGAAGAATAAAACAATAGAAAAAATCAATGAAACCAAGAGCTGGTTCTTTGAAAAAATAAACAAAATAGATAAACCCCTAGCCAGACTCATTAAGAGAAAAAGAGAATCTACACACATAAACACAATCAGAAATGAGAAAAGAAAAATCACGACGGACCCCGCAGAAATACAAAGAATCATAAGAGAATATTATGAGAATCTATATGCTAACAAGCTGGAAAACATAGAAGAAATGGACAACTTCTTAGAAAAATACAACCTTCCAAGACTGACCAAGCAAGAAAGAGAAAAACTAAACAGACCAATCACCAGCGACGAAATCGAATTCGTAATCAAAAAACTACCCAAGAACAAAACCCCCGGGCCTGATGGATTCACCTCTGAATTCTACCAGACATACAGAGAAGAAATAACACCGATTCTCCTTAAAGTTTTCCAAAAAATAGAAGAGGAGGGAATACTTCCAAACTCATTCTATGAAGCCAGCATCACTCTAATACCAAAATCTGACAAAGACCTCACCAAAAAAGAAAATTACAGACGAATATCCTGATGAACGTAGATGCAAAAATACTCAACAAAATATTAGCAAACTGAATCCAAAAATACATCAAGAGGATCATACACCATGATCGAGTGGGACTCATCCCAGGGATGCAAGGATGGTACAACATTCGAAAATCCATCAACATCATCCACCACATCAACAGAAAGGAGAAGAGAAGCACATGATCATCTCCATAGATGCTGAAAAAGCATTTGACAAAATTCAGCATCCATTCCTGATTAAAACTCTCAACAAAATGGGTATAGACGGCCAGTACCTCAACATCATAAAGGCTATATATGACAAACTCACAGCTAACATCATACTTAACAGCGAGAAGCTGAAAGCTTTTCATCTAAGATCGGCAACAAGACAGGGATGCCCACTCTCTCCACTGTTATTCAACATAGTACTGGAGGTCGTAGCCACGGCAATCAGACAAAACAAAGACATACAAGGCATCCAGATTGGTAAAGAAGAAGTCAAATTGTCACTATTTGCAGATGACATGATATTGTTCATAAAAAACCCTAAAGACTCCACTCCAAAACTACTAGAACTAATATATGAATTCAGCAAAGGTGCAGGATACAAAATTAACACACAGAAATCTGTTGCTTTCCTATACACTTATGATGAACTAACAGAAAGAGAAATCAGAAAAACAATTCCATTCACAATTCCATCAAAAAGAATAAAATACCTAGGAATAAACCTAACAAAAGAAGTGAAGGACCTGTACTCTGAAAACTACAAGACACTCCTAAGAGAAATTAAAGAGGACACTAACAAATGGAAATGCATCCCATGCTCTTGGCTAGGAAGAATAAATATTGTCAAAATAGCTATACTACCTAAAGCAATCTACAGATTCATCGCAATCCCTATCAAACTACCAACAGCTTTCTTCAATGAACTGGAACAAATAATTCTAAAGTTCATATGGAACCAGAAAAGACCCCGAACAGCCAAAGCAATCCTGAGAAGGAGGAATAAAACAGGGGGAATTACGCTCCCTGACTTCAAGCTCTACTACAAAGCCACAGTAATCAAGACAATTTGGTATTGGCACAAAAACAGACCCACAGACCAGTGGAACAGAATAGAAAATCCAAACATTAACCCAAACATATACAGTCAATTAATATTTGATAAAGGAGCCTTGGATATACAATGGGGAGATGACAGCCTCTTCAGCAGCTGGTGTTGGAAAAACTGGACAGCTACATGTAAGAGAATGAAACTGGACTACTGTCTAGCCCCATACACAAAGGTAAACTCAAGGTGGATCAAAGACCTGAATGTAAGTCATGAAACCATAAAACTCTTAGAAAAAAACATAGGCAAAAATCTCTTGGACATAAACATGAGCAACTTCTTCATGAACATATCTCCCCGGGCAAGGGAAACAAAAGCAAAAATGAACAAGTGGGACTATATCAAGCTGAAAAGCTTCTGTACAGCAAAGGACACCATCAGTAGAACAAAATGACATCCTACAGTATGGGAGAATATATTCATAAAAAACGTATCTGATAAAGGGTTGACATCCAAAATATATAAAGAACTCTTGCACCTTAACAAACAGAAAGCAAATAATCCAATTAAGAAATGGGCAGAGGACATGAATAGACACTTCTCCAAAGAAGAAATTCAGATGGCCAACAGGCACATGAAAAGATGCTCCACATCACTAATCATCAGAGAAATGCAGATTAAAACCACAATGAGATATCACCTCACACCAGTGAGGATGGCCAACATCCAAAACACAAACAACAACAAATGTTGGCGAGGATGTGGAGAAAAGGGAACCCTCCTACACTGCTGGTGGGACTGCAAATTAGTTCAACCATTGTGGAAAGCAGTATGGAGGTTCCTCAAAAAACTCAAAATAGAAATACCATTTGACCCAGGAATTCCACTCCTAGGAATTTACCCTAAGAATGCAGCAGCCGAGTTTGAAAAAGACAGATGCACCCCTATGTTTATCGCAGCACTATTTACAATAGCCAAGAAATGGAAGCAACCTAAGTGTCCATCAGTAGATGAATGGATAAAGAAGATGTGGTACATATACACAATGGAATATTATTCAGCCATAAGAAAACAAATCCTACCATTTGCAACATGGATGGAGCTAGAGGGTATTATGCTCAGTGAAATAAGCCAAGCCGAAAAAGACAAGTATCAGATGATTTCACTCATATGTGTAGCATAAGAACAAAGAAAAAATACTGAAGGAACAAAACAGCAGCAGACTCACAGAACCCAAGAACGGACTAATAGTTACCAAAGGGAAAGGGACTGGGGAAGATGGGTGGGAAGGGAGGGATAAGAGGGAAAAAGGGGCATTATGATTATCAGATGTAATGTTGGGGGGCATGGGGAAGGCTGTACAACTCAGAGAAGATAAGTAGTGATTCTATAGCATCTCACTATGCTGATGGCCAGTGACTGTAATGGGGTTGGTGGGGGTGACCTGATGAAGGGGGTAGTTTAATAATCATAATATTGCACATGTAATTGTAGATTAATGATGCAAAATGAATTATTTTAAAAAAATTAAAATAAATAAAATGCAGACAGTCTGTATTTCACAGGATGCTTAATTTGGCAGTCTACTGACTTGCCCCAGAAAGTTCTGTGACCTGGGGAAATCAGCCCATTTCTTCATTTACAAAATAGGGGTAGAGAGCTAAGGGGTCTGTAATACCTCTTTCATCTGATTATCTAATCAATGAAACTAATGAAAGTCAGGAAAATCATTCCTAGCTTTCCACAGAAAGCCGTTATAAATTCACTGCCAACCTAGTCAGCTCTATCTCTTCTCTGAAAAAAATCTGAAACTTCCTCTGTTCTTTGGAAACTGAAGACCATCTCCTCTTCATATTCTTGGCAAATAACCTTGTTCTCTACTTATCCAGAAGCTTCAACTTCCTGCCACCAACTGTGCAAACAGACCTTTCTGCTCTCCTTCCTCCTTGACTTTACAGTAAGGTGTTTCCTCCTCTCAGTGATCCACTGTTTCTTCTACTCCCCGACCTACCCAGCAACACCCTCCAAGTAATCACAGTGGAGTTCTCATGCAGGAGGAGGTCCATCGACCTCTTCAGGGTACATGGACATAAAAGCAACTTCAAAGGAGGACTACAGGGTGACCAGCACTTTTCACTGTTTGGCATTTGCAGTGATGGTGTAGAATCAATGGCAGGTAAAACTGCTGGAGCCTGAGCACTGATCTAGGTTTTCACCCTTATGCATTCAGAGTGAAAAAGAAAAAAAATCCAGTTTCATTTAAGAATGACCTTGATGAAGTAAGAGTAATTTTATTAAATGTCCACCCTTAAGTACTTAAGTACAGTGACAAAATGGAAAGTGCACATAAAGTGTGCACATGCTGAAACACAGCTGTCTTGAGAAAACATACACATGCATTTGAGTTGCCAACTGAACTAGCTGTTTTTTTCATGGAAAGCTTTTTCTTTGAAGGAACTGCCAAACTATGGTCACTCTTTGGTATGCGTTATGTCAACGTGTTGCTTTAGAGTGAATAAGTGAATATTTTTAAAGTTCCTCAGTAGATGTAACCACACAAACAAAGGCTCTTTGACATCCTCGGTAATTTTTAGCAATGAACGGAGGGCCGGAGCCCCGACCTTGAGAACTGCCTCACCCCCACCCCCGCCCTCCCCAGCTTCAGGAACCCGCCGCCTCCAGGGTTTACCGTCTCCGAGACTAAGGCCACCGGACATCCCAGGCGCCACCCTCGACACTCCCTCACCAGGGGACACGCTGCCAGGGGCCCACGCGGCCAGATGACGAGGGAGCGGCCTTGCGGGCTCACCGCCCCGGCCTCTGTGCCCAACGGCACGCCCTCGCCCCAGCAGGCCTGCCCCGTGGCGTCCCAGGTCCCTGCTCCATCCGGAGCCACGCCGAGCCGCCGCCTTACATGTCAGGCCTTGCCTGCCCTCCTGCTTGGGCATCTGCTGGGTGAGAGGCCTGGCGTCCCGTCAATGCATGCGGGACCCGCCGCACTGGGGGGACCTGGCCTGGGGGCCTTACCATGCTGAACTCTGCGGCTGCCCACCGCCTCTATTTGTCCTCAACTGCCACTACCGCTGCCCCGCCGCGTGCTCTACTGCCGCCGCTGCACTGCACGCGCTGTCCCTGATTAGCCCACCACTTCGTCGGCGCTCATTGGTCTGGAACGCCTCGGGGCGGGCGGAGACCCAGAATCCAGCTTCCAATTGACTGTTGTGAGACACGCGGAGTGTGGCACTTTCAGATTGGATGCGGGCTTGGCGGGAAGGTTGCAGGGTAGCCAAAGGCGGACAGGTTCAGGCGCATGCTCAGATGTGAGGGTGGACTCCCCACTGCGCCCTCCAGGTGGGGCACCGGATGTTATTCTGCCTGTAGTGCCGGATCTTGGCATCAGCCTTGTGCTTCCGACCCCTTACCGGGCACCTCAAATCTGACTGCCTACCTCTTCTTATTAAGGTCCTTGCAAACATGGCTGTCTCCAAGAGGCTGGCCCTCACCTACCCAGTCTGCACCCCATCTCTTGTCCACTCCCTTCCCGGTGCAGAAGGCCCTTTCCCATTCAGCACCCAGGAACCCAGCAGGATTCCATGACTTCTTTAACGAGGAGTGGGTTTCCAGGGACAAGTGGGAGGGTGGTGCCCTCCAGTCTCCACCCCCAGCTTGGTTTGGAAAACTTTGGAACAATCAGCTGATTCGTTTCCTAAAGTTTGATTTAGCATTCTTTAGGCTCCAATGTGTATTTACTTCTGGGAAAAACAGGGTTGGAAGGATTCAGGCATGTCTGTAGCTCATCGGTAGAATGCAGCACCTATTCTAGAACTGCCTAGAGTATGTTCAAGCAGACCCTTAACTTCTTAGAGGAGGGTGGGGAACTCGACCCCTGTGGTGGGGGACACAAGAGGGAGGAAGTCACATCTTCCTGTAGGCCTCGGGTAGCCTCTGAACAGTGCACTTCCGTTTGCCCTTACAAAGGTGGCTTCGGAAGCAGGGAGGAGGGAGACAGAGGGAGAGCAGCAGAGAGCCAGGACACTAGGAGAAACACTCCCTTCTTCTTCTCCCCTGGAGAGGCAGTCCTCTTGTCTTAGCTTGGGCTGCTATAGCAGAATACCACAGATCAGGGGGCTTAAAAACAGAAGTTTATTTTCTCACAGTTCTGGAAACTAGGATTCCAGGATCAAAGTCCAAGAAGACTGGTTTCTGGTAAGGCCTCTCTTCCTAACTTGCAGAGGGCTGCCTTCTTGGCGTGTCTGCACATGGGGGGAGGAGGAAGAGAGCTAACTCTCTGGGGCCTCTTCTTATAAGGACACTAATCCTATCAGATCAGGGCCCCACCCTTATGACCTCCTTCAACTTTAATTACCGCTATCTCCACATGCAGTCACATTGAGGGTTAGGGACTCAACATACGGATTTGGGAGAGTGGGGACACAATTCCATCTACAGCACTCTCCTTCCTCAGGACTCCAACCAGACCACACACATAACTGAATTGTGGCCTGTATTATGTTGTATTTTTAAGTACTATTTATTTTTCTGATTATGAAAGTAACACATGCTCAGAATAAAAAGTGTGAAAAATGAAGAAAAAAATCATCCATAAACCTACAACCTAGAGCTAACATGAATATGTCAGGGCTTTTTTTGGTCTTTATATATGTGTATATATATACATTCATACATATTTTTTACACAACGAGGGTCCAACAATATTTTTTGGTACAGATTTCTTGAGATATAATTTGTATACCATACAATTTGCCCATTTAAGGTGCATATTAAAATCCAATTATTTTTAATATAGTCTCAGAGTTGTGCAACTATCACCACAATCAATTTATAACATTTTTATTACTCCAAAGGAAACCAGTACCTTCAGCTGTCAACCTCCAGTCCCTCCCAACTCCCCAGCCCTAGGTAACCTCTAATCTACTTTCTTTCTCTGTAGACTTGCCAATTCTGGACATTTTGCATAAACAGAATCATACAATATGTGGTCTTTTGTGACTGACTCCTTTCACTTAGTATAACGTTTTCAAGTTTCATCCATGTTGTAGCATGATACATTTCTCCTGATACATGATACATTCTGAAATACAATTCACATACTGTACAACTCACCTATTTAAAGTATACAATTCAATTACTTTTAATATATTCACAGTTGTACAACCATTATCATAAGTTTTAGAACATTTTCATTACCCCAAATTTCATTCCTTATTATGGCCAACTAATATTCCTTTGTAGGGATATACCACTTTATTTACCCATTCATCATTTGGAGGACATTTGCACTTTGTGGCTATTGTGATAATGCTGCTGTGAATACCTGTGTACGTGTTTCTGTGTGGACATATGCTTTCATTTCTTTAGGAGTGGAATTACTGTATCATATGGTCAACTCCTTGTTTAACCTGTTGAGGACCTTGCCAGATGAAGCATGTGATCTCTTTATACTGATTTTCTTACTTAATACGAATTATGTGCCTTTTCACAAACTGTTAAATGTTCTGTGAATATTTGGCTTTTAATGTTTGCGGAATTCCAAATCTTAGTTATTTGATCTCCCTGTTAGTAGACATTTAGGTTATTTCCAATTTTAATAGTATAAACAGTATGTTAATATAATATTATAAACAGTGAACATGTTTGGAGATCAGTCTTTTTGTGTATCTCTGCTTATTTCTGCAGAGCACATTACTCAGACCACTGGATCAAAGGGGACAGGTATTTTTATTTATTTATTTATTTTTATTTTGCTCTTATTAATGTACAATTACATGAAAAATATTATGGTTACTAGACTCCCCCTATTATCAAGTCCCCACCACATACCCCATTACAGTCACTGTCCATCAGCGTAATCACTACCTGTCTTCTCTTTGTTATACTGCCCTCCCTGTATGCCCCCACTGCTACATTATGTGTGCCAATCGTAATACCCTTTTTTTCCCCTTATCCCTCCCTTCCCACCCATCCTCCCCAGTTCCTTTCCCTTTGGTAACTGTTGGTCCAGCCTTGGGTTCTGTGAGTCTGCTGCTGTTTTGTTCCTCCAGTTTTTTCTTTGTTCTTATACTCCACAGATGAGTGAAATCATTTGATACTTGTCGTTTTCAGCTTGGCTTATTTCACTGAGCATAATACCCTCTAGCTCCATCCATGTTGTTGCAAATGGTAGAATTTGTTTTCTTCTTATGGCTGAATAATATTCCATTGTGTATATATATCACATCTTCTTTATCCATTCATCTACTGATGGACACTTAGGTTGCTTCCATTTCTTGGCTATTGTAAATAGTGCTGTGATAAACATAGGGGTGCATCTGTCTTTTTCAAACTGTGCTGCTGCATTCTTGGGGTAAATTCCTAGGAGTGGAATTCCTGGGTCAAATGGTATTTCTATTTTGAGTTTTTGAGGAACCTCCATACTTCTTTCCACAGTGGTTGAACTAATTTACATTCCCACCAGAAAGGAGGGTTCCCCTTTCTCCACATCCTCGCCAACATTTGTTGTTGTTTGTCTTTTGGATGCCGGCCATCCTAACTGGTGTGAAGTGATAATCTCATTATGGTTTTAATTTGCATTTCTCTGATGATTACCAATGTGGAGCATCTTTTCATGTGCCTGTTGGCCATCTGAATTTTTTCTTGGAGAAGTTTCTGTTCAGGTCCTCTGCCCATTTTTTAATTGGCTTATTTGCTTTTTGTTTGTTGAGGCACGTGAGCTCTTTATATAATTTGGATATCAACCCCTTATGGGATATGTCATTTATGAATATATTCTCCCAAACTGTAGGAAGTCTTTTGTTCTACTGATGGTATCCCTTGCTGTACAGAAGCTTTTTAGTTTGATATAGTCCCACTTGTTTATTTTTGCTATTGTTTCCCTTGCCGGGGAGATATATTCATGAAGAAGTTGCTCATATTTATGTCCAAGAGATTTTTGCCTATATTTTTTCCTAAGAGTTTTGTCATTTAATGACTTACAGTCAGGTCTTTGATTCATTTTGTGTTGATTTTGTGTATGGGGTTAAACAATAATCCAGTTTCATTCTCTTACATGTAGCTGTCCAGTTTTGTCAACACCAGCTGTTGAAGAGGCTGCCATTTCCCCATTGTATATCCATGGCTCCTTTATCATAAATTAATTGACCATATATGCTTCGGTTTATATCTGGGCTCTCTATTCTCTCCCATTGTCCTATGGGTCTGTTCTTGTGCCAATACCAAATTGTCTTGATTACTGTGGCTTTGTAGTAGAGCTCGAAGTCAGGGAGTGTAATTCCCCCTGCTTTATTCTTCCTTCTCAGGATAGCTTCGGCTATTCAGGGTCTTTTGTCATTCCATATGAATTTTAGAACTATTTGCTCTAGTTCATTGAAGAATGCTGTAGGTATTTTGATCGGAGTTGCATTGAATCTGTAGATTGCTTTAGGTAGGATGGCCATTTTGACAATATTAATTCTTCCAGCATAGAGCATGGGATGAATTTCCATTTATTAGTGTCCTTTTTAATTTCTCTTAAGAGTGTCTCGTGGTTTTCAGGGTATAGGTCTTTCACCCTTGGTTAGGTTTATTCGTAGGTATTTTATTCTTTTTGATGTGATTGTGAATGGAATTGTTTTCCTGATTTCTCTTTCTGCTAGTTCACCGTTAGTGTATAGGAATGCAACAGATTTCTGTGTTTTAATTTTGTATCCTGCAACTTTGCTGAATTCAGATATTAGATCTAGTAGCTTTGGAGTGGATTCTTTACTGTTTTTTATGTACAATATCATGTCATCTGCAAACAGAGACAGTTTGACTTCTTCCTTACCAATCTGGATGCCTTTTATTTCTTTGTGTTGTCTGATTGCTCTGGCTATGACCTCCAGAACTATGTTGAATAAAAGAGGGGAGAGTGGGCATCCTTGTCTTGTTCCCGATCTTAAAGGAAAAGCTTTCATCTCCTCGCTGTTAAGTATAATGTTGGTGTGGGTTTGTCATATATGGCCTTTATTATGTTGAGGTACTTGCCCTCTATACCCATTTTGTTGAGAGTTTTTATCATGAATGGATGTTGAATTTTGTCGAATGCTTTTTCAGCATCTATGGAAATGATCATGTGGTTTTGTCCTTCTTTTTGTTGATGTAATGGATGATGTTGATGGATTTTCAAATGTTGTACCATCCTTGAATCCCTGGGATGAATCCTACTTGATAATGATTGATGATCTTTTTTATGTACTTTTGATTTCGGTTTGCTAATATTTTGTTGAGTATTTTTTAATCTATGTTCATCAGGGGTATCGGTCTGTGATTTTATTTTTTGTGGTGTCTTTGTGTGGTTTTGGTATTAGCGTGATGTTGGTCTTGTAGAATGAATTTGGGAGTGTTCCTCCTCTTCTACTTTTTCGAAAACTTTAAGGAGGATGGGTATTAGGTCTTCACTAAATGTTTGAGAAAATTCAGCAGTGAAACCATCTGGTACAGGGATTTTGTTCTTAGGTTCTTAGGTAGTTTTTTGATTACCAATTCAATTTCTTTGCTGGTAATTGGTCTATTCAGATTTTCTGTTTCTTCCTGGGTGAGCCTTGGAAGGTTGTATTTTTCTATAAAGTTGCCCATTTCTTCTAGGTTATCCAGTTTGTTAGCAGATAATTTTTCATAGTATTCTCTAATAATTCTTTGTATTTCTGTGGTATCCGTAGTGACTTTTCCTTTCTCATTTCTGATTCTGTTTATGTGTGTAGACTCTCTTTTTTTCTTGATAAGTCTGGCTTGGGGTTTATCTATTTTGTTTATTTTCTCAAAGAACAAGCTCCTGCTTTCATTGATTCTTTCTATTGTTTTATTCTTCTCAATTTTATTTATTTCTGCTTTAATCTTTATTATGTCCCTCCTTTTACTGACTTTTGGCCTCATTTATTCTTCCTTTTCGAGTTTCATTAATTGTGAGTTTAGACTGTTCATTTTGGATTGTTCTTCTTTCCTGAGGTAGGCCTGTATTGCAATATTTCCCTCTCAGCACAGCCTTCTCTGTGTCCCACAGATTTTGTGGTGTTGAATTATTGTTGTCATTTGTCTCCATATATTGCTTGATCTCTATTTTTATTTGGTCATTGATCCATTGATAATTTAGGAGCATGTTATTAAGCCTCCATGTGTTTGTGGGCTTTTTCATTTTCTTTGTGTAATTTATTTCTAGTTTCATACCTTTGTGATCTAAGAAGCTGGTTGGCACAATTTCAGTCTTTTTGAATTTACTGAGGTTCTTTTTGTGGCCTAGTATATGATCTATTCTCGAAAATGTTCCATGTGCACTTGAGAAGAATGTGTGTCCTGTTGCTCTTGGATGGAGTGTTCTGTAGATGTCCGTTAGGTCCATCTATTCTAATATGCTGTTCCGTGCCTCTGTCTCTTTATTTATTTTCTGTCTGGTTGATCTGTCCTTTGGAGTGAGTGGTGTGTTGAAGTCTCCTAAAATGAATACATTGCATTCTATTTCCCTCCTTAATTCTGTTAGTATTTGTTTCACATATGTAGGTGTTCCTGTGTTGGGTTCATAGATATTTATAATAGTTATATCCTCTTGTTGGATATGTATCCATTTATCCATATACCTTTGGATACCTTTTATCATTATGTAATGTCCTTCTTTGTCTCTTGTGACTTTCTTTGTTTTGAAGTCTATTTTGTCTGATACAAGTACTGCAACTCCTGCTTTTTTCTCACTATTAGTTGCATGAAATATCTTTTTCCATCCCTTTACTTTCAGTCTGTGTGTGTCTTTGGGTTTGAAGTGAGTCTCTTGTTAGGCAGCATATAGATGGGTCTTGTTTTTTTATCCCTTCAGTAACTCTATGTCTTTTGATTGGTGCATTCAGACCATTTACATTTAGGGTGATTATCGACAGTTATGTACTTATTGCCATTGCAGGCTTTAGATTCGTGGTTACCAAAGGTTCAAGGGTAATTCCCTTACTCCTAACAGTCTAATTTAACAAAATTATGGAATGCTTCACAAATTTGTGTGTCATCCTTATGCAGGGACCATGCTGATCTTCTCTGTATCGTTCCAATTTTAGTATATGTACTGCTGAAGTGAGCACGCTGTGGCTATTTCTTAAAATAAGACAACAATGAAGTTTACCATATTAATTGACTCTTCTTTTCATGATCAATTCTGTAGCATGTGATGCTGTTTGACAGCATTTTACCCACAGTAGAACTTTCAAATTTGGAATAAATCCTCTCAAACCCTGCCACCCCTTTATTAACTACGTTTATGTAATATTCTAAATCCTTTCTTGTCATTTCAACAATCTTCACAGGAGTAGATTCCATATCACAAAACCACTTTCTTTGCTCATGCATAAGAAGCAGCTCCTCGGACATTAAAGTTTGATCATGAGATGCAGCAATTCAGTCACAGCTTCAGGCTCCACTTCTGATTCTAGTTCTCTTGCTGTTTCCCCCACAGCTGCAGTGATTTCCTCCTCTGATGTCTTGAACTCCTCAAAGTCAGCCATGAGGGTTAAAATCACCCTCTTCCAAACTCCTGTCAATGTTGATATTTTGACCTCTTCCCATGAATCACAAATGTTTTTAATGGCATCTAAGATGAGAATCCGTTCAAGAAGATTTTCCATTTACTTTGCCCAGATCCATCAGAGGAATCACTGTCTATGGCAGCCTTACAAAATGTATTTCTTAACAATAAGACTTGAAAGTTGAAATTATCCCTTGATCCATGCGCTTCAGAATAAACATTGTGTTAGCAAGCTTGAAAACAATATTAATCTTGTTGTCCATCTCCGTCAGAACCCTTGGGTGACCAGGTGCATCTTTTTTCTAAGCAGTAGGTCTCAACAGTAGGCTTAAAATATTCAGTAAACCATGTCGTAAACAAATGCATATCATCCAGGGTTTGTGATTTCATTCATAGAGCACATGCAGAGTACGTTTAGCATAATTCCTAAGGAACCTGGGATTTGGGGAACGGAAAATGAACATTGGTTTCAACTTAAGGTCACCAGCTGCATTGGCTCCTGGCAAGAGAGTGAGCCTGTCCTTGGAAGCTTTGAGGCCAGGCACTGCCTTCTCTGTAGCCATGAAAGTCCTAGATGGCATCCAATATAAGGCTATTTCATCTTCATTTGAAAATCTGTTTAGTGTAGTGACTTTCATTTATTATTACCATTATTATTATTCTTTCAGCTAGATCTCCTGGAAAAAGATCTCGCTGCATCTCCTATAGCAGCCCTTCCTGCTTCACACTTCTATGTTATGGAGGTGGCTTCTTTCCTTAAACCTCATGAACCAGCCTCTGCTGGCTTCAGGCTTTTCTTCTGCAGCCTCCTCGCCTCTGAGCCTTCACAGAATTGAAGAGCAGCAGGGCCTCTCTCTGGATTAGGCTTTGCCTTAAGAGAATGTTGTAGCTGGTTTAATCTTCTATCCAGACCACTAAAACTTTCTCTGTATCAGCAATAAGGCTGTTACACTTTCTTATCATTCATGTGTTCACTGGAGTAGCACTTTTAATTTCCTTCAAGAACTTTTCCTTTGCCTTCACAACCTGGTTCAATGATGCAAGAAGCCTAGATTTCAGCCTGTGTCAGCTTTTGACATGCCTTCCTCACTAAGCTTAATCCTTTCTAGCGTTTGATTTAAAGTGAGACACATACACCTCTCCCTTGACTTGAATACTTAGAGGCCATTGTAGAGTTATTTACTGGCCTAATTTCAATATTGTGTCTCAGAGAACAGGGAAACCTAAGAAAGGGAGAGAGACGGGGGAGCAGCCAGTTGGTGGGGCAAGCAGAACACACACATTTATGGGTTAAGTTCACTGTTTTATATGGGCACAGTCTGTGGTGCCTCCGAACAGTTACAAGAGTAACATCAAAGATCACTGATAACAGATCACCATAACAAATATAATAATAATGAAAAAGTTTTAAATATTGTGAGAATTGCCAAAATGTGACACAGGCACATGAGGTGAGCAGATGCTGCTGGAAAAATGGTGCCAATACACTTGCTCGACCCAGGGTTGCCACAAACCTTCAATTCATAAAAAAATGCAACATCTGTGAAGCACATTTAAACAATGAAGAGCAATAAAACAAGGTATGATATTCTAGAAAAGGCAAAACCATAGAGACAGAAAAGATCAATGGTTAGCAGGGGTTAGCAGGGAGAGAGGGATAGACAAAGCACAGAGGATTTTAGGACAATGAAACAGAATTCTGTATGATACTATAACGGCAGATACACATCATTATACATTTGTCAAAACCCCTAGGATGTACACCGAGAGTGAACCCTTATATAAACTATGGACTTGAGGCGACCACGATGTGTCCATGTAGGGTCATGGGCTTTAACGAATGTACCTCTGTGTGGGGGATCCTGATAGTGGGAGAAGTTGTGGGGGCAGAGGTACATGGGAACTCTACCTTCTGCTCAGTTTTGCTGTGGACCTAAAACTGTCCCCAAAAGAAAAGTCTACTTAAAAAAAATCAATTGTCCATAGATTTAAATTAGCCATGATTTATAAAAATTAATTGGTCATATTTTTGGACTCTCAATTCTATTTCAGTGTAATCTATGTCTATCTTTTTTTCAGTGACACAGTCTTGATTACTGCAGCTTTGTAGTTAGTTTAGATATCAACAACTATGAGTACTCCAACCTTGATCTTTTTCAAAATCGCTTTGACTGTTTTGGGTTCCTTGTATTTCCTTATGAATTTTAGGGTCAGCTTGATAATTTCTGTAAAACCCAGAAGTTGGCATTCTGACAGGCATTACACTGGATCTGCAGATCAATTTGGGGAGCATTGCTAGCTTAACAACATTGTCTTCCAGTCCATTCAGATGGGATGTCTTTCCACTTATTTAGGTCTTCTTTAATTTCTTTCAGTGATGTTTAATAGTTTTCAGTGTACAAATCTTGCAGTTCTTTTGCAAAATTAATTTTTCCCAGCTTTATTGAGCTTATAATTGACATATTATTGTAAGTATCTTATACATTTTTTTAATACTATGTAAGGAGATTAACTTTCTCAATTTCATTTTGGATAGTTCATTGCCTGTGTACGGAAATACAATTGATTTTTGGTTTTGTTGTTTTTTTCAGTCTTATTGAGGTATGACTGACAAAATTGTAAGATATTTAAAGCATACATCACAATGATTTGATATGCACTGTAAAAGGATTCTTTCTACCCAGTTAATTAACACATCCATAACATCAAATATTTATCTTGTGTGTGTGTGTGTGTGTGTGTGTGTGTGTGTGTGTGAGAGAGAACATTTAAGCGCTACTCTTAGCAGATTTCAATTATACAGTAAGCGTGTTATGAAGTAAAGTTGCTGCCAGGCAGCTGCGTCTGGGGAGGGCTCTCTCTTTGCAGGAGGTGAAACTTCAACTCGGACGGGGGAACGGTTCTTCAATCTGAATGAGAAAGAATTCTCTAGCAGGTTGGATGAGTGCAGGTAAGGAAGGAATTCATTAAAGTGAGGGTGGTAACTTATGGCCGCTGCCCTCCAGGGGGCTGACAACAGGGAGATGCAGAGGGAAAGAGGGAAAGTTTGTTGAACTCTTACTCGGCCTAGGGAAGATTTTCTTGCTAGCTCTTGAAGCCAGGGTCACTTGGCGTCCTGTCTCCTTGGATCTGCACAGCAAAGGGACTAATTCCTACCACCCCAGGAAATGGGGGAGCTGTGGAGCACAGGATGGAGTGAGGTTATGTTCTGAGAACTTCCCAAAGGAGATTTTCAGGCAGGCTACTAGGAGCAGATCACACAGGGCAGTTCCATCCGGGTTACTCAGGTAATGGGAACTTGCAGTTCAAATCAGAGGTCTCAACAGCTTCTCTCTACTTATGAGGAGTAAGGCAGAGACAGAGTAAAGACTTGGAAATAAAATGAAACAGCAAAGAGACAAAACACAGTAATTTGAACAGTGAGGAAGCTTTATTTGAAAGAATGCACTTAAAGGGGAGCGCGGGCATCCTCAGAGAGGAAGCACACAGAAAGACTGGGGATTCTGTCTTTTAAAGCTTTCAAGAAGGCAGCCAAGGGTGCGGGGCGGGGGGTGGGGGTCGGTGGTATAGTCTTGACATGTGGTCTCCCGATGTCTCTCTCTGGTGAGAGGGACTGTTACTGTTCACAGTCAGTCTTCGAGATAATTCTGTAAGATAAGCTTAACACAAGGAATTTATCGATCCTGCTCTTCTCTACAATAGTGGTTACTCTCAAGCACTGGGATCATGTTAGTTAAGACTGCTTGCTCTGCCCTAAGATAGGTTGTTGGCTGATTACTAAAGGATATGTTAAGAATCTTACCTCATAACTCTCTGGTTTTTAAAATAGAATCTTAGTTTTAAGATGGGCTCCTTCTGTTCTTACTATACTGTTTTTATTTTAGCATTTTTCATCATAAGCAGGAAGGGTTAATTTTGATGCCTGTCTCATGTCCCTGACCTGCATCAGAGTCACTGTGGTATGAACTGGACCCTCTAATCTTGTATACTGATCTATATCCTGCACCTTTGCTGAACTTGTTTATTAGTTGTTATATTTTGTTGTGTGGATTCCTTAGTATTTTCTATACATAAGCTCATGTCATCTGTGACTAGAGCTAGTTTACTTCTTTCGTTCCAAACTTGATTTCTTTTATTTCATTTTCTCACCTAACTGCTGTTAAAATTCAACTGAGTACATTTGAAGATCTAACTGGATTTATTAAGCAATTCATCAATCAGGTACTTTCCCATTTGGCAAGTTGAGATGCTCTGTGAAGATGTCCAAAATGGAAGTTTTTTATAGGAAGGAGGGTGGGCAAGAAGCTACTAGCAAAAGAAAGGAAAAGAAAGGGTTGGTACATCTCTTTGGTGGGTGGGGAGGGAATAGCAGGGCTTTTTATCATGCAGATTACCTTCCTAGTGCTGATAGGAAATTTCAGATTGACTTTTAAAAGGTCACATTCCTGCAATAGGTTGAAACTAATTAAGTCTTCCTTTGCGGTTGTGAAGGCCAAATGACTGTGTTCCAGGTGTGCTCTTTCTTTTTAAACTGCCATGGCTCCTCCAATAAAATGTTGAATAAAGAGGTCAGAGTGATGATACAATGGGGAGATGACGGCCTCTTCAACAGCTGGTGTTGGCAAAACTGGACAGCTACATGAAAGAGAATGAAACTGGATTACTGTCTAACCCCATACATAAAAGTAAACTCAAAATGGATCAAAGACCTGAATGTAAGTGATGGAACCATAAAACTCTTAGAAGGAAACATAGGCAAGGATGTGGAGAAAGGGGAACCCTCCTACACTGCTGGTGGGAATGTAAGCTAGTTCAACCATTGTGGAAAGCAATATGGAGGTTCCTCAAAAAACTCAAAATACAAATACCATTTGACCTGGGAATCCCACTCCTTGGAACTTACCCAAAGAATACAGCTTCTCAGATTCAAAAAGACATATGCACCCCTATATTTATTGCAGCACTTTTTACAATAGCCAAGATATGGAAGCAACCTAAGTGTCCATCAGTAGATGAATGGATAAAGAAGACGTGGTACATATACACAATGGAATACTATTCAGCCATAAGAAGGAAACAAGAGAGACTTCCGGGAAGATGGCGGTGTGAGCACGGCGGCAGAAATCTCCTCCCAACACTATATTTAACTATGAAAACACAGCAAATACATCTATTCCTAAAAGAGAGACGAGAATACACAGGAAAGCGCACAGCGTGCAGCTACACCCAAGAGCACTCGGCACCCCAAGAGGCGGTCTTAAAGAGCCCAGCTGACATACGTGGCAACTATCAGTGACCAATTCTGCAGCCATGAAAAGACAGAGGAATATGGTTCAGACCAAAATCAACCAGACAACACCAGGGAGGGAGTCTGAAACAATGGAAATGCACAGTCTTCCTGAAAAAGAATTCAGAATAAAAGTCATAACCATGCTGATGGACCTACAGAGAAATGTGCAAGAGCTGAGGGACGAAGTGAGGGAACTGAGGAAAGACAATGCAGAAATCAGACAAGGGATCGACGGGCTTAACAGCAGAATGGATGAGATGCAAGAGACTGTTAATGGAATAGAAAATAGAGAACAGGAGTACAGAGCAGCTGAGGCAGAGAGAGATAAAAGGATTTCTAGGAATGAAAGAATATTAAGAGAACTGTGTGACCAATCCAAACGGAACAATATTCGCATTATACGAGTACCAGAGGAAGAAGAGAGAGAAAAAGGGATAGAAAGTGTCTTTGAAGAAATAATTGCTGAAAACTTTCCCTCGCTGGGGAAGGAAGTAGTCTCGCAGTCCACCGAAGCTCATAGATCTCCCAACACAAGGGACCCAAGGAAGACAACACCAAGACACATAATAATTAAGATGGCAAAGATCAAAGATAAAGACAGGGTATTAAAGGCAGCTAGAGAGAGAAAAAAGATCACCTACAAAGGAAAACCCATCAGACTATCATCAGACTTCTCAACAGAAACCTTACAGGCCAGAAGAGAATGGCATGATATATTTAACGTTATGAAACAGAAGGGCCTCGAAACAAGAATATTGTATCCAGCACGATTATCATTTAAATATGATGGAGGGATTAAACAATTTCCAGATAAACAAAAGTTAAGAGAGTTTGCCTCTCATAAACCACCACTACAGGATATCTTAAATGGACTGCTCTAGATGGAAGCACACCTAAGGCTAAAAAGATGTCACCAGAGAAAAAAAAATCATAGCAAAGAAAGCAGACCATCCAAATACTAACTAAAGGCAAAGAATAAAACACCTATTATAGAAAGAATGGAGGAGGAGGAATAAGAAGGGAGAGAAATAAAGAAACATCAGACTGTGTTTACAATAACTTAACAAGAAAGTTAAGTTAGATTGTTAGATAGTAAAGAAGCAACCCTTGAACCCTTGGTAACCACGAATCTAAAGCCAGCAATGGCAATAAGTACATATCTATCAATAATCACCCTAAACGTAAATGGACTGAATGCACCAATCAAAAGACACAGAGTAACAGAATGGATAAAAAAGCAAGACCCATCTATATGCTGCCTACAAGAAACTCACCTCAAATCCAAAGATATACACAGACTAAAAGTGAAGGGATGGAAAAAGATATTTCATGCAAACAACAAAGAGAAAAAAGCAGGTGTTGCAGTACTTGTATCAGACAAAATAGACTTCAAAACGAAGAAAGTAGCAAAAGATAAAGAAGGACATTACATAATGATAAAGGGGTCAGTCCAACAAGAAGATATAACCATTATAAATATATATGCACCCAACACAGGAGCGCCACCATATGTGAGACAAATACTAACAGAATTAAAGGAGGAAATAGACAGCAATGCATTCATCTTAGGAGACTTCAACACACCACTCACTCCAGAGGACAGATCAACCAGACAGAAAATAAGTAAAGACACAGAGGCACTGAACAACACACTAGAACAGATGGACCTAACAGACATCTACAGAACTCTACACCCAAAAGCAACAGGATACACATTCTTCTCAAGTGCACATGGAACATTTTCCAGAATAGACCACATACTAGGCCACAAAAAGAACCTCAGTAATTTCAAAAATATTGAAATCCTACCAACCAACTTCTCAGATCACCAAGGTATAAAACTAGAAATAAATTTTAGAAAGAAATCAAAAAGGCTCACAAATACATGGAGACTTAACAACACTCTCCTAATTAATCAATGGGTTAACGACCAAATCAAAACAGAAATCAAAGAATATATGGAGACTAATGACAACAACAACACAAAGCCACAACTTCTGTGGGACGCAGCAAAGGCAGTTCTAAGAGGAAAGTATATTGCAATCCAGGCCTATTTAAAGAAGGAAGAACATTCCCAAATGAATAGTCTAAAGACACAATTACAGAAATTGGAAAAAGAAGAACAAATGAGGCCCAAAGTCACCAGAAGGAGGGACATAATAAAGATTAGAGAAGATATAAATAAAATTGAGAAGAATAAAACAATAGAAAAAATCAATAAAACCAAGAGCTGGTTCTTTGAAAAAATAAACAAAATAGATAAACCCCTAGCCAGACTCATTAAGAGAAAAAGAGAATCTGCACACATAAACACAATCAGAAATGAGAAAGGAAAAATCACGACGGACCCCACAGAAATACAAAGAATCATGAGAGAATATTATGAGAACCTATATGCTAACAAGCTGGAAAACATAGAAGAAATGGACAACTTCTTAGAAAAATACAACCTTCCAAGACTGACCAAGCAAGAAACAGAAAAACTAAACAGACCAATCACCAGCAACAAAATCGAATTGGTAATCAAAAAACTACCCAAGAACAAAACCCCCGGGCCTGATGGATTCACCTCTGAATTCTACCAGACATATAGAGAAGAAATAACACCGATTCTCCTTAAAGTTTTCCAAAAAATAGAAGAGGAGGGAATACTTCCAAACTCATTCTATGAAGCCAGCATCACTCTAATACCAAAACCGGCAAAGACCTCACCAAAAAAGAAAATTACAGACCAATATCCCTGATGAACGTAGATGCAAAAATACTCAACAAAATATTAGCAAACCGAATTCAAAAATACATCAAGAGGATCATACACCATGATCAAGTGGGATTCATCCCAGGGATGCAAGGATGGTACAACATTCGAAAATCCATCAACATCATCCACCACATCAACAAAAAGAAGAACAAAAACCACATGATCATCTCCATAGATGCTGAAAAAGCATTTGACAAAATTCAGCATCCATTCCTGATTAAAACTCTCAACAAAATGGGTATAGACGGCAAATACCTCAACATCATAAAGGCTATATATGACAAACCCACAGCTAACATCATACTTAATGGCGAGACGCTGAAAGCTTTTCATCTAAGATCAGGAACAAGACAGGGATGCCCACTGTCTCCACTGTTATTCAACATAGTACTGGAGGTCCTAGCCACAGCAATCAGACAAAACAGAGACATACAAGGCATCCAGATTGGTAAAGAAGAAGTCAAATTGTCACTATTTGCAGATGACATGATACTGTACATAAAAAACCCTAAAGACTCCATTCCAAACTATTAGAACTAATATCTGAATTCAGCAAAGTTGCAGGATACAAAATTAAAACACAGAATTCTGTTGCCTTCCTATACACTAATGATGGAGTAACAGAAAGAGAAATCAGAAAAACAATTCCATTCACAATTGCATCAAAAAGAATAAAATACCTAGGAATAAACCTAACAAAGGAAGTGAAAGACCTGTACTCTGAAAACTACAAGACACTCCTAAGAGAAATTAAAGAGGACACTAACAAATGGAAATGCATCCCATGCTCTTGGCTAGGAAGAATAAATATTGTCAAAATGGCTATACTACCTAAAGCAATCTACAGATTCAATGCAATCCCTATCAAACTACCAAAAGCTTTCTTCAATGAACTGGAAAAAATAATTCTAAAATTCATATGGAACCACAAAAGACCCCGAATAGCCAAATCAATCCTGAGAAGGAGGAATAAAACAGGGGGAATAACACTCCCTGACTTCAAGTTCTACTACAAAGCCACAGTAATTAAGACAATTTTGTATTGGCACAAAAACAGACCCACAGACCAGTGGAACATAATAGAAAATCCAAACATTAACCCAAACATATACAGTCAATTAATATTTGATAAAAGTGCCTTGGATATACAATGGGGAGATGACAGCCTCTTCAGCAGCTGGTGTTGGAAAAACTGGACAGCTACATGTAAGAGAATGAAACTGGACTACTGTCTAGCCCCATACACAAAGGTAAACTCAAGGTGGATCAAAGACCTGAATGTAAGTCATGAAGCCATAAAACTCTTAGAAAAAAACATAGGCAAAAATCTCTTGGACATAAACATGAGCGACTTCTTCATGAACATATCTCCCCGGACATAGGAAATCAAAAGCAAAAATGAACAAGTGGGACTATATCAAGCTGAAAAGCTTGTGTACAGCAAAGGACACCATCAGTAGAACAAAAAGACATCCTACAGTATGGGAGAATCCATTCATAAAAAACATATCTGATAAAGGGTTGACATCCAAAATATATAAAGAACTCATGCACCTTAACAAACAGAAAGCAAATAATCCAGTTAAGAAATGGGCAGAGGACATGAATAGACACTTCTCCAAAGAAGAAATTCAGACGGCCAACAGGCACATGAAAAGATGCTCCACATCGCTAATCATCAGAGAAATGCAGATTAAAACCACAATGAGATATCACCTCACACCAGTGAGGATGGCCAACATCCAAAACACAAACAACAACAAATGTTGGCGAGGATGTGGAGAAAAGGGAACCCTCTACACTGCTGGTGGGAATGCAAATTAGTTCAACCATTGTGGAAAGCAGTATGGAGGTTCCTCAAAAAACTCAAAATAGAAATACCATTTGACCCAGGAATTCCACTCCTAGGAATTTACCCTAAGAATGCAGCAGCCCAATTTGAAAAGGACAGATGCACCCTATGTTTATTGCAGCACTATTTACAATAGCCAAGAAATGGAAGCAACCTAAGTGTCCATCAGTAGATGAATGGATAAAGAAGAGGTGGTACATATACACAATGGAATATTATTCAGCCATAAGAGAAAACAAATCCTACCATTTGCAACAACATGGATGGAGCTAGAGGGTATTATGCTCAGTGAAATAAGCCAAGCCGAAAAAGACAAGTATCAAATGATTTCACTCATACGTGGAGTATAAGAACAAAGAAAAAAACTGAAGGAACAAAACAGCAGCAGACTCAGAACCCAAGAACGGACTAATAGTTACCAAAGGGAAAGGGACTGGGGAAAATGGGTGGGAAGGGAGGGATAAGAGGGAAAAAGGGGCATTACGATTAGCAGATATAATGTTGGGGGGGCACGGGGATGGCAGTACAACTCAGAGAAGACAAGTAGTGATTCTATAGCATCTCATTACGCTGATGGACAGTGATTGTAATGGGGTTGGTGGGGGGGACGTGATGAAGGGGTAGTTTAATAACCATAATATTGCACATGTAATTGTAGATTAATGATAATAAAATAAATTATATTAAAAAAAAAAAGAAGGAAACAAATCCTGCCATTTGCAACAACATGGATGGAGCTGGAGGATATTATGCTCAGTGAAATAAGCCAGGCAGAGAAAGACAAGTGCCAAAGGATTTCCCTTGTTTGTGGAGTATAACAACAAAGCAAAAACTGAAGGAACAAAACAGCAGCAGACTCACAGAACCTAAGAATGGACTAACAGTTACCAAAGGGAAAGGGACTAGGGAGGGTGGGTGGGAAGGGAGGGATAAGGGGATTAAGGGGCATTACGATTAGCAGACATAATGTGGGGGTGGCTCAGGGAGGGCAGTATAACACAGAGAAGAAAAGACAAGTAGTGATTCTCTAGCATCTCACTTTGCTGATGGACAGTGACTGTAATGGGGTGTGTGGAGGGGACTTTATAATGGGGGAATCTAGTAACCACAGTGTTGCTCATGTGATTGTGTATCAATAATATCTTAATAAAAAAAAAGCCAGAAGTACACAAAGCAAAAGGTTAACAGTGGTTCTATCAAAGTACATGGAAAAAAAAAAGAGGTCAGAGTGGACATCCGTATGTTGTGCTTGATCGTCAGTGAGAGCTTTTGGTCTTTCCCCATTGAGTAAGTCTATCAGCCAAGGGCTCTTTGTAGATGGTCTCTATCAGGTTGAGGATGCTCCCTTCTATTTCTATTTTGCTGAGTGCTTTTCTGTGTCTGTTGAGATGATCATGTGGTTTGGTCCTTTATTCTATGAGTATGGCATATTACATTGATTGATTTCCTTATGCTAAATCAATCTTACATTCCTGAAGTAAATCCCACTTGGTTCTTTTTATATGTTGCTGGTGGGTGATTTGCTACTATTTTGTTGGGAAAGTCTGCATCTATATTCATAAGGGATATTGGTGGGTGGTTTTCTCTTCTTGTGATGTCTTTATTGGGCTCTGTGTCAGGGCAGTCCTGGTCCCGGCAATCAGCTGGCCATATTTCTGGAAGTGCACAGTTGACCGTGTCAACCATGCTTGGCCTCCAGCATCTACTGTCTGTTGGCGCCTGTGAGAGGCAGTGTGGTGAGTGCCTTCTCTGGGCAGGTAAAGTCAGGGCTTCGGTATTCAGGTGCTGTTACTGAGGCTTTCTGAGAGCTCCTGTTACAAAATCACCCAAGCCTCTTGGTTTGAAATGCATTTTTTCAGATTTGCATGGAGGCATTTCAGAGCAACGAACATCTGCTCCATTATGTTTAGGCTACGTGCAAGCAGGCTAAGGGAAATGCCATCCCTGCAGGAAGCAAGAGCCCATCGGAGAAGCTCCTCAAGAGAACATCAGCCAAATACCAGAAGGGACCATGGGGGCGGCCAAGGCACAGTGTTCCAAGTGGCACCATCTCGTCTGGGAGTTCACCATTCTTTCACCAGCCCACTGAGCCTGACAGGCCGCACAGACCACTAAAATCCTATTCCACAAACCACATATAAATCTGAAAACATGTATAAATTTCTGGAGGAAAAGCATATCTTTCGCTTTGCTTGGGTGGATTGTCATCGCTTTGTTGTGAACAAATTAACACCACGTCACAGCAACTTTTCCACTTCCAAAGCACTGGAGGAGCAGAAGGTCAAAGGCCTGTCAGCCCCAGCAATAAATATGCCTGGGGGGAGTGTGTGACGGCCCCATGACGGGATCCGCGGGCTGCCTGCGGTGCGGAGGCTGGCACCGAGTAGGTCCTCAGAATGGCGCCTCTCCCTAATATCCACAAGTGGGCAGCTGCTTTGGAGGTCCCCCGGCTCCTCCAGGCCTGACAGGCACCCCTAGGCTGGGGGACTGCCGCTGGTGTCAGGACCCCTAGGTGTGCCCAAGCAGCAAGTCCGTAGGGAGTTCCCGGGAGTCCGCTGCCACCTTTCAAGGACACTGTCTGCAGCTAGAGGCTCAGGGCAGCTGGTGAGTTCTGCCAATTCACATACATTCTCAAAAGCCCTGCACTCAAGGGAAAGGGCCTGGGGAGGATGGGTGGGAAGAGAGGGACAAGGGGGAAAAAGGGGCATTCCGATTAGCAGATGTAATGTTGTGGGGGCACGGGGAGGGCTGTACAACTCAGAGAGGACAAGTAGTGATTCTATAGCATCTCACTACGCTGATGGACAGTGACTGTAATGGGGTTGGTGGGAGGGACCTGATGAAGGGGTAGTTTAATAACCATAATATTGCACATGTAATTGTAGATTAATGGTACCAAAAAAAAAAAAAAAAGCCCTGCACTCCCTGGCCAATGTATGAGGTGGCTTGCTGCCACGCTCTGTGTGGGACAGGTCAAGGTCAGCCCAGGCCACCCAGCCGCACCAGAGGCTTGCCTGATGCCTCCAGTCCCCACAAGTCCCAGTGCTGGGGGGTCTGGAAGGTGCCCAGCTGGGTGGAATACATTCCGGGGTGAGGGATCAAGGAGGGTGTGTGCAGCAGTGGCAGATGGGTGGGCTCCAGACCCGGACCTTAACCTTGCCCTCCTCCCAAGGTCACCGCGGGCCGCATCACTCACCTGGCGGCCCGGACTTCCCCATCTGTGAAGAGAGCGTAGATCTGGTGAGCTCGGCTCTCCGTCTGGTGAGGCATCCGTAGGGGGCTCTCTGGCGAGGGTGCGACAGCGAGGTGGGGCCAGGCCGGATCGGGCGCCCGGGGACGGGGGAGGGTCCTGCGCGCTGCCGGCGGCGGCGGGCGGGACGGGCGCAGCGCTCAGAGCAGCCGCAGCGGCGATAGCAGGTGGGTTGCGGCGAGTCCTGCGGGAGCCGGCTGAGGCCCGAG